>VNJO01004859.1:0-22243 GCA_008042535.1 Drosophila tani
CCAATGGATCAGGGTATAATTTACACTTTCAAGACATACTACATCAGGCGCTCTATACGCTGGATTTTGGATACAACTGAAACTGACTCCATCGATGTAACCAGTGCTTGGAAGAAATTTTCTATTAAAGATAGCCTTGAGTTGGTAAACTTATCTTTAAAAGAGATAAAGGTGTCAACATTAAATAGATGCTGGAGGAAATTATGGCCAGAGGTTGTTAGAAGCAATGAAATAGAAGTGCCAAAACGTGGATTCCAGGATATATTGGACCTTGCTCACTTGATTGAAGGTGAAGGTTTCGACGACATGGCAAATGATGATTTGCAAGAGTTGTTTGTAGATAATGAAATCGATGACGAATCATTGCTTGAGATTGCTGTGAATGAAGCAAACAATTCGAAATCAGATGACAGCAGCTCTGAAGAAACCGTTCCTAGTTTAACAATAGAAAAGCTCCAAGAAGGATTCGCATATGCTAGCAACTTAGAATCGTGCTTTATAAATGCAGATCCGGTCATCGAACGACGACTTAAGTTTAAGAACGATTTGGAAAAAATACTTATGCCTTATAAGGAGTGCTATTAAGAAGCATTAAAGGTTACAAAACAGTCGAAAATGACTGATTTTTTTTATAAAGAGCCATTAAAAAAGAAAACATGCTAAAATAAACTGGCTCAAACAATGAATGATATTAATAGAATGAAATGATCTCCTTTGTTTTTACCATTTTTAAGTTTAACCTATTAATTAATTATTAATTACATGAAGCCACTTTTTTAGTTAAATATTAACTTTTAATTTGTAAAATAAAACTTTAATAAAAACCGACCAAATTTGAACAATCAAAAATTTTAATTGCTGCCAGTTTTGAATTTTGAGAACGTAACCCCTTATTTTGTACTGAATCCATGTTTCGCTTAACACGATTTCGCTTAACACGACATTTTCTAGGAACGTAACCCCCGTGTTAAGCGAGGGCCAAGTGTATTAAGTATTATTAAGTGTGACCATGTTGTTATGATTTATGTTAAGTAGCTTTAAGTGTGAACTTCTTGTTATATAATATAATATTGTATGTATTTGATATACTGATAGTTTTGTATTAAGTATCGATAACACGATAAATACCTCAATGGGGCGCAGCCAACTTCACTTGATAAAGAAGAAGCACAAGAAACAGACGCTCAAGAATATAAGAAATAAAGAATTATTAAAAATAAGGACCACCATTTACAATATTATCAATTTAAAAATTTTTTATTGTATATTTTGCAAATGTATTTAAGTACCGCTAAAGAAATATATTTATTTATTTTTGAAATACTTTTTAATATTATAAAATTAAGCGGCACACCCCACAAAATCGTCACCAGCGATCGTTTCGATTGGGATTTTAATATTTAAACTAAAATAGGATTTCTAATTTAGTTATATAAAGTTTATTAATATTATTATCATTTAAAAAGCTTTACTCTAGCCATTTTAGTAATATTTTTCTATTTTCTTAAACTTGTATTTCCCACACCCCACAAAACCGTTGCTAGCGATCTCCTTTCCTTCCATTAAAACTCACCACAGTGATCGTGCCTTCTCATTCCATTATTTCCAGCGCGCAACCTGAAAGTATGCAACACATTGCGACAGAGATCGGGACTTACCTGGTGGAGTGGTGACGACTGGGGGCCTCGTCGTCTCTCAGTCTCACCTGCCCAAATCAGTTACGATTTGCCCGCGAAAGCGTTAACAACGTGAAACGTTCCAACGGATCTGCAGCGTAATAGCAGGAAAACAACAACGTGTATCGCTCTCTCTCTCTCTCGCTCTCCTGTCAACAGTTACTTTCTGCCGATAGACTTTTTCGAGTGTTCGTTTTCGTTCGCCATTCGTCGCTCGGGTCATTTTGGCTGTTGTTGTTGCTGCTGCAGCTCCTTCATTAAAAGATAAGTAAGGCTTAAACAACAACAATAAGCGCGAGTGTGAGTGACAACCGCGTTTGCATACGAAAAAAGCAAGAGTGTGGCAAAAAAAAAATCATCAACAACTGCAACAACATTTCCAAATCCAGCCGACAACAACAACGCAGCAGAAGCGCAAAAAAAAAAAACAACAAAAGCAACACATTTGAAAGGGAATTGGAATTGTTTCGGTCTCTATTTAATTTAGCGGTAAGTCGAGAAATGAAATTTACAGCCTTGAGACAGTTTGAAATCCACTGAACTTGAGCAGACTTCGCGGCAAGAATATCAATTAAAATCAATTAGTTCGAAAAACGTGCTAAACATAAATGTGCAAAATATATTGTACATATTTAATTCCCCTGTAAATATCATTGAATCATTTGCCATGATTTAACAAACTTAATAAAAATCCAATTGATTTGTTGGCCAGCCAAATTGAAAGCCATAAAAATTGCATTTTCAATAACTGAAATTAAATAAACAATTTACACACGCAAAGCGGTTCGGATGGTGGAAAGGAGAAGGCACTTCCAGGGAGGAAGCGAGAGAAAAGAGAAGCTGCAATCAGACTTAACTGATGCACTGAGAAAAATCATGGTTACTTAATTTAGATTCCCTTATGGATCCAAATTTACAATTTGAAGTGTGAAAGTAAACCAGTATACCCTTTAAATATTTTCTAAATAACAAAAATGTAATTCCAAAGTTAGTTTGTAATATCAATTTTAATAAGAAGGATATTTAATATTTTATGCGATATTTTAAAATTTAAATCTTTCCATTGTGGTTGCTATGTATTCTTTTCAGTGCCTCAAGCTGAATCAATAGACTAAATAAACGAAATTAAAATACATTTTTATTGCGTACCGTTAAAACGTGTTGCCCTGCTAACTGTTTTGGCCGCACTAGCGCAAAACACCGCCTTACATAATAATTGTTTTGATTTATTGCCTCCCCCTCTTGCTCGCACCGCCACTTGCCCCCCTCTCTCACTGTTGATCGCATTGCATAAGTGCGAATGCGACATGCATGCAATATTGCTTCTCTTTTACGCGCTCGCTTATCTCGCGGCCTCTCTTTTTGGCGCTATTCATAATTCGCTTTCAGTTCGACGGGTTTTTCACCTCCAACTCCTCTCCTCCTTCTTCTCCACCACCACCACCACCACCACCACCTCCACCTTCTTCTTCCAGGCACTCCCCAAAATCCACCTCACACCAAGTGTCAACTCCGGTATTCCAGCTATGTTCCAAAGCAGGTTTCTTTGATGGTTTTTTCTGCTCTTTTCTTTGGTTTTTTTCTATGTTTTTGTTTAGACTTTGCTTTTATTTTAGTCCGTCGTTGTTGTAGTTGTTGTTGCTGCAGCTATTAATTCACCGGTTTACTTCACCTGATTTGCTGGTTGTGCATTTTTGTCGCGTGTATTACTGGTTTCTTGCTATGTTTTCTGTGTGTTTTTCAGACTCTTTTTCAGAGTTGTTTTTTTTTTGTGGACTTACCTGTGCGGCACCTGCCACGATTTAGATCCAATCTTCAGCGTTCTGCGCTTGTCACTGCTATGTATAAAGTGAATACGCCATGCTAATTCGATTAATGATCCCGTCTTCGGTATTTAGCGATCGGGCTTTGCATTAACACGGTTTCAGAGCGACGCTTTTTGACACATTTCGCGGATAGAAAAATCTGCGCAAGATGATCGGAAATGGCCGGAATACAACCAGTTTCTGGAAAAAAGGGGGACTGGCCCAGAATCTATGGAATTTCATCAGACAAGCTGGGATTAGGATAGAACTATAAAAACCATGTTATGGAAGAAAGAAGATCTGACATTGGTCTCTAAAAATAGACATCTTAACAAGGAATTTTCATAGAGTAAAAGAGGATCCGCCTAGAATGTTTAAAATTCATTAAAAATTAAGATGGTAAACAAAATTCAAAACCAAATCATCAATTCATTAGAATTTGTTCAGAAAAAAAATAAAATAAAATGGTTAAGATAAAAAAAGACTACCAAGAAAGGTAACACCTTCTTTAGCCATTCCCAGAAGTTGTTCAATAGCTAAATTCAGGGCAAAAAAGAGAGATCTTGATAGATACACCCCTAAGCAATCCATTTTAAGCACAAAATTTATACGTAAAGATAAAGATATTTTGATTAATTATGGGATGATGAAGAATAGAGGCAAAGTTCGCCATCTTTTGCTATTCTTTCCACCAAACAGCTGATGATGAAGGCCGAAAGTGATCGTGTCTGGCTTGATCGTATTTTCATATACGTAGCCTTGAATTCGGAATAAGTAAACAATGATAACCGAGCTTCTATAGAATTCGCGAAACTTCAGGCTACTTATCATATTTTAGGCAAAAATCAAGTCGTGACTCATAAGGTTCCCACATCCATTCATTTGCATTTATACTGGCATGCGAAAACCTTAACAATTGCAGTGTCTATGCACAATGGATGCTACCCGAGCGAATATAGTATATATTTTTACATGTATTTTTCAGCACTTGCAAAGCCTTTTTTTTATACCATTAACGTGTTTGTGTGCCTTGGCAGCAGCTTGCACACTTGGCCCCAGAGTATTGTGTTTGTACATGATTATTATTTCTACTTAAGCTGGCGATCATCGCTTTTTCTAAACGTTAATTTATAATATTCTCAAGGTCTTCGCCGTGCTGAGAAAACATTTGACTCAGTCGATTCGAGACTGACAAAAGCTGAACTCTCCCGAAAGCTACGAGTTAATATATCAAATCAAAGCTTAGAAATTTTACTTTTCGCCTTTGATAAACTTTCGAAAAAAAGGGGGAAAAAATAAAAAATGGTATAAATTATACAAAATATGTGCCTTATTAAATGGAGGGGTCGAGCCAGCCGGCCAGCCAGACAAACGAAAACGAAAGCCCCAATCCCGGCCGGAGTTTCGGGTCTGACTCTGGGATCTCTCACAGAAATGTTTGGCTTTCCTACTACAACTCCCTTTTCTGTGTTTTTTTTTTTATTCGGACAAAAGGCCTAAACAAGATTCAAGAGCCGAAGAAACGCCTAAAAACATCAGCAGCAGCAGAGCAGCAGCAACGAAACAAGTACAAAGCCAAAGATATTTCAAAAGGCCAGCACAAAGCGGTTACGGAGAGAAGACCAGACCCGGGCAAAGCCAAAAAACAGGTTCTAGAATCAATTTTTATTTTCTCAAGCTCAACCAAAAAAATAACCACAGAAACAGAATAAAACGAAATCCAAGACGCAACAGGAAAGAAAGTTTTCGAGTTGAGTGGAACGAATCTGAGATGCTCTATAGAGGGGATGCTGTAATATTTAAGTGGGTTGTAAGATAATCATCGATAATATTAGGTTTTGTTATTGTTAGATATTGTTATTGTGGAAAATTTTGTAATAGTCATATATTTTATGGAATAGTTATTCTATTAAGACCTTTTACTCATAATATTATTTTAGATACAATCCCAGCTGTGCAGGTATTATTCCTGACTTCAACTCACTTTAACTTAAGTTCTTAAATAACCCCTTGGAGAGGGTATGTCGAAAATATTCACCGCCTGAACGCACGAAAAATATTTGAGGCAGCCGCCGCAGCATCAAAATGAATTTGGTTAGGACCAGGTTTCTACAGATACAGAGATACACAGATACTGCTTCTAAGTGGCTCTCCCTCGGTCGCTCGAGCTGCTGCTGCTGCCTGCCCCCTTTCGCCCTGGCATCCCCCAGTTCCCCTCACTTAGGGCGATCTTTATACCTTTTTTCTGTTTTTTTTTTCCTTTCTTTTTTTGTATTATTATTTTGCGGGTTGCTAAAAAGTTTCTGTACTCGGCCCGCAGTGTCGTCAGCGCTGGTATCCGTATCTGCGGCTGTGTGTACGAGCAGTATCTCTGTGAGCCAAGGCATGTGTGTGGTGGTTACGCGGTGCCACATGCACACGTTCTGTCAGATACATTGCGCCTAGAATTTTTCAGCCAAGTTTTATGAGCTTTTTCGTGAGCGAAACAACTCGCTTACATGGCTGACATCCAAAAACAATTTGCTGTTGCTGTTGCTGTTGCATCTGCAGACTTGCTTTGGCAGCGTTTTAATTCCTTCGCATTGACACTTCCTCTTGTCGTGGCGAGTTCTATAATTTTACACGTAATTTCCCCAGCTGGCACCGCCGCAGCTTGGCTGAGGCTTTTTCCTGTTGTTTTGGCGACTCTGCAAATTGCTTATTAAAGTTTTGATTGATTGCTGAGCACGCCCTGAGATCCGTTGTACGAAAACCAGAAACCTGAAACGCCAAGAAATGATATGTGTACCTCCTCTTGGGGTTTCTCTTTTCCCAACTCTTGTCTTTTTTTGCTGGTAATGAAATGTACGAGGCGTAATTGCAAGATTCACTTTTTTTAGTAGTCCAGCTCTAATTTATTACAGACTAGGGACGATTATTACATTTTCAAGTAGCACGAATGATACGAAAGTTAAGGGAATTTTTTTACACTATATCGTATATTTATGTTGGAATTCTAGTCATTAAAAAAGGTTTTCTTATTTGTATTTCTGATCTATGATCACCTCATCGTTTCCAAATAAAGACTTATCGGCTAATAAGTAATTTACTCTTTATAGTCTTAGCAATAAAATGAATGCATCTCCAAAGTGGCTTTTCCTAATTAGAAAGAAATAATATAAACAAACCTGTTTCTGACTTTCCCATGTGATCAGTGAAAATAAACCATAAAAATCATCTCATGTTAAACAAAGCAAAACGATGCGTTAAACAAATTGGTAAATGTTGAATTTTAACTAATATTTGAAATAGGCGCGGCCTAATTAGCAAGACAAGGGCTTATAGTCAAAGTGCCTTCGCTCACCTGTCCCTGGTGGCCTGAATGCACCTGCCTGAGAGCTGGAGACTGAATCGCAAGCCTCAGTTCAAGCCTGAGTTTCTAAGCCAGGGGCCAGACAGGTCACACTCAGAGTCAGAGTCAGATTTACATTCACATTACAGCATTCGTCGTTGTCATTGAATAATAGACAAAACCACAGCAAGAATGTGAGGTTTTCAGACGATTCGAATAATATGTATCTGTACTTGAAGTAAAAGAATAATAAATAATAATTTTTCAGTTGTATGCCCAAGTAATTGTTGCTGTCTTGAAATAAATAGTCCCTACAAGGCTCAACTAAAACCCGTATTCCCTAATCCCCCAGCCTGTTACAACCCTCAAGTATCGCCGATAATACCCCTCTCTATGCTCATTAGCAATGGGTATGCAAAGAATAAATAATCATAACCAGTTTTGCAGAGTTTTCCCAGCTGTACTCCAAGGTATTTGCTAACAATTCTCAGACGCCCGCGGCGACAGCAACCGGAGACGCATCTTCACTCACATCTCGGATCTTGAATCTTTTGTGCGAGGAGAGAGGCTGCTAATGAATTTTTATGGAGATGTGTGCAAGTGATTCATGGGGCGGCTGTGAAACTGTCACCACTTGTAAATCCCACACTCACACACCACTGTTAGGTGCTAAACGAACCCTAAAGCTGTAGTTTCTATAATCACTTTGGCGTCATCTCCCCGAAAAAAGCCTCACATAATTAGCCATGCATATCAGCGAGAGCGGACAAGGGCCATGGGCCAGAAATTCCTTAATTAAAAACCTGGCTGCGATAAGATACGCACGCGAATCTATTTAACCCGTTCACAATATTTGATAAAGTCAAACACAAGAATTAAAATGTGTCTCGGATCGTTAAGATAACGGTGGGCCAAAAAAAAAACAAAAGTCAATTATACGTGTGCCTCCCTAATATCTCAATGGAATCACTGTATATTTTTGAAAAATCTCCAATCACGATTCGCCGAGATAGTGAAAGTTCTTCCTGCTGCCTGGGCTTTCAGTTTTCTCAGTTTATGTTTTATGGCTTGCATAAAAATCTCGGTTGAAGCACTTCAACTCCCAAAGTGAACTCGCAAATGTCGTCAGCCTTTGTTTAATTTATTACGTAGCCTCAAACTTTTAGTCACTTTTATTAACAAACAGTGGAATTATCATCATTGCTTCGCCAGCAGTTGTTTGCTTTGCCGCTTGGCAGTGAAATATTATTGCCATAAGTTGATATTTTCATTATTTTAACTGGCTTTTGAGCCAAGGGGGTTACATAATAATTATAAAGAGACGCGAGTCAAGTTTTTCTACTCGCTTAGGTATTTTATGACCAGACTAATTGACATTTTAGGGTATTTAGGGGAGTTTCGCCACAGATTTGTGCATTAACCCGAGAAGGTGGACGTTAGGGAACCGCCCGTAGAACTAATTTGTAAATTATTGCTCTAGTTTAATATTTTCTGTATATTTTCGAAAGGAAATTGCCAAGGAGTGAGTCGGCAATATCTGATTACCAATCCGTTCCCATGAATTGATAACTCAAATACCCAAGTATGACTCATTGGTTTAGCACTCGCCTCATGAATTTCTCACCTAAGCAGAGACGCTTTCTTATTAAAATTTTATGGCGATAAACCGAGAATAATCCCCCGCCGAAATTAATTTTATCTCATTTATTCAACTGTTTTTCCTTTCTATTTCCTCGCCCTTATCATCGGCTCCCGAGTCTCTATTGCCTATTTACATGGACTATAATTAAATTCCATTTCGAGTGTGTGCGAAAAGGTAACAGTAAACCGAATTTAATTAGAATTAACTTGCAAGTTTGCCGCCTCGATCCGAGAGAGTTTCCGTTGAGAAAATTTCAAGATACCCTATACTATTCTTTTTTTTCGGGAATATAACGGATGGTGGGGCGGAGAATCCCTAAGCGAATCGAAATCAACTACCTGTAAGTGCCTAACGGCTAATTTGCTTTAATGATGAGAAACCGCTTAGGTAAACAAACAGCAGGTAACAACAATGGAGGCTGTCCCCATGCGGGCCTACTGAAGGGGCTGTCAAGGGGGCTGTTGAGGGGCTTTTGGCCAGCAGCAGCAGCATTGTGAATGATAAAACCTGACAGGCTACACGGGAGTGTGTATGTGTGTGTGTGTGTGCGTGTGTACTTCATGCTTGATTGCAAATTCAATTAAAGTTTGCGCAGTTCTCGAGGCTCTCGAGAGGCGGAGAACCGGAGAATCGGAGAAGCGTAGAGAATCGAGAGAAAAACACCAAAGGGATAGAGAGCCAACTGGCGAACGGGAAATCGCTTGACAAGGCACAAAAAGCGATTTATGAATTTGCGAAACACTGCCAATAATAGAGCTGGTCAAGCTTTAGCCTAGTTTTTAAAGAAAGGTGAAATATATGTATGAAAAAACTTTCAAGAATTTCCTAGCCAAGAATGATATGAATTTATATGGAAATCTTAAATTGAACTTCCACAGCTTGTAATAAATTAAGTTTATAATGAAAGATAATAATTTTAAGGCTTTATCACCAAAAAATTCAACTGATTTTCAATCTTATTTAAAATACAAGACATTATTTATAAGAAAATTCAATAGTTAAAAGAACAAAATATATTTGCAATATAATAAAAAATGTTCTAAGCCAAAGACCCTTCAAATTTGAATGTGATAAACCAATTTATATATTCAAAAACTTATATTTTCTTATATATAACAATTATCAAAGACATTTAACACTTCATCGAGTGCAAAACCTTCTTCCAAAACATATAATTAACATTCCTGTTCCAGCCCGATTGCCTTATAATTAGTTACAAATTATCAAAGACAAAAGAAACCCTTGATTAGTTTCCATTATTATTTTATGGCACCATCTTCAATTACGTTTAATTGCAATATTTATAATAATTGGTATACCTTATTAACCACAAATACGGCATTATGCGAGTATGTTTCGTTTAATTTCCGTCTATCAATTTAACGATTTCTTTGTTCACTTGCCTGTTTGATGATGTTTTGTGACGTTTTTTCCCAAATGCCAGTTCCGCTTCCTAATAGAAATCCAAATCGGGCCGGGTTGAGTGCCATAAGCCCACATACATGCGAGTGAAAACAATTATTATTATTATTTTTATTATTATTTCGATTCCACATCCCATGCAAACAAATACCCCTAACCCTGCCCCTGCTCCTCTGGCACCCACAAATAGTCTTATTGTTGGTTCTGAATTGAATTTTTTTGCGCCTCATTGTTTACCTTTGTATTGAATTAAAAATCGCTTACAATGGGAGGCTGGAAGCCACAATTGGCGGGTGGGAAAGTCAAGGTCATTATCCACGAGCTCATCTTGTTCCAATAAATTAAGCTCCCCGCGAAATTCAGGTGGAGGAGAAGCAGGGAGTGATCGTCAAGAGCTAATGCCTACACTCATAAATCTTACGGCCTCTCCTCTGCTCCTCTGATGATGATTCAACTTTCAACCCAAAAAAGAAGATCCAAAACAAATCGTAAAAAAACACGAAAAACATAAATAAGTACGAAAATAAAAGGCAAACAAATTTCCAAGCCCAGGCGGAACACAAATGCCTTTGTAATTCGCAATACCTGAGACTGCGACTGGATTTTGTTTTTTTTCCGTTTTTAATTATTTAAAGTTCAGGGCTTTAAAGCTGCTGCATTCGTTGACTGAAAATTACGGGCAATTAATATCGGAGCGGAGATTTCAATTGTGAGAGCCGCGATGACTGCAAACGACGTGTGTCTCATGGCTAATTAGCAAGTTTACAAGTCGAATTCAGAATTAAAGTATCGAAGGTCATCGGGAATTTTTAGAATTTTAATATCTTGGTACTGGAAATTAAATTAGAAGGGGATTTATTACTTAGTAAGCAATTAAGATCTTTAAATAAATTTTTTGTAGGGTATTTAGATAATCTCTGAGCAGTCAATGAAATAGCTTTATTAAGGCAGCTTCCAAAAAAAATTTACAATAAGAGCACTGATTAGAAGAAGCTTTAGAATTAAGCTATTGTATTGAATTCTATAAATCGAATTTCTTTACTAAATTCTTTAGAATTTAAACCCATTGTAGTAATAATTAATATATCTCAAAGTTTGCTATACAAGAAAAATTGTTTCTGGTTAAGTGTAATGCATTTTTTATTTATGTAACTTTAAACGCAATTCCCAAATGAATAATATACACATTATTCTGTGACACATTATGGACTCCATTTAACAAAAATATTTCTATATATTCTCTGGCCAAATTTCCAGGAAAATCACGTTCCTTTCCAGAAACTTTTGAATGTGTGTGTGTGGGTTGTGAGTGCGATAAGCGGGCGGTACTAAATCAATTTTGACCCATGAGCACATGCTTGGGGAATTTCTATTTGGGCATTTGCAGGTCTCCACGGCCCAAAGTGGAACAGCGACGAAAACAAAAGCCAAACTTAAGCACGGCCATAAAGGCTATTTGGCGAGCAATTACACTTATGGCAAGTACTTGGCAGATATGCCCAATTGGAATAAATAGAGGCGGGCAAACACGTAGTACTGGTGAACACTGGACTCTCTGTTAGACCAGGGTCTGCCTGGCATTTGGGGTCAGGTAATGTGGGTCAGTCCAGCATATTGTCAATGTCATAAAGGCAGCCAGCGATAAGGTGGCCGAAAAAGCTGAATGGGCCAGAGGTTCCCATATCTCTCGGTAGTCGCCGATTGCCATAAAAGTATATAGTACGAATGTATACTATATGTAACCACTGGACTTGTTGATTGCCCGCCCCCTCTCTGTATAAAACACACAACTTAATATCGAACTTGGCACGATATTGTGACATTTCCATTCCATACCAGACTCTTGTCTCGCTTTCCAAGGAACAAAAAATTCATTATTAAATCTGGCATTTTATCAGTAAATGTTTCAACGGCAATTGAGAAATGTTAGAGGCAAATCGGGGAACACTTCAAATGCGATCGCTTGTTACCCTGTTAAGATTGGATTGGATAGGGGATCTATAATTTATTTTAGCTAAATTTCAATGGGAGTTTGGAAAGGACATCAAATGGAAATAAAATCCCACCTGAATTTAACAATCCCTGAGACTTTAAGCTGATTTTTGTAGTTAAATATTATAAAGAGTTCTTTTAAAGGTTTCCAAAAATAAGTAAACTCTTTCAGGCAACAAATGAATCTTTGCAAAGTCACAAAATAGTCCTAGAATTTAATATACCCTTCAAGAACATATATTTCCAGGGTATCACCACACAGATACTGGAAAAGTAAACAATTCCAAACAAATTCATATCGCGGTCGCAAATTCAGTGAGCCAAGTCAGTTTGCTGTTAAGCTCTCGTTCTTAACTTAGTCAACATTTGAATAATATCTATATATTTCCCTTATCTCCGCAGAAGTCAAGATGTCCACGCCCACTTCCCCCAAGACGCCCACACCGCCCACTCTGCCGCCGGGCGTGACCAAGACCTGTCACATAGTCAAGCGGCCCGATTTCGATGGCTACGGCTTCAATTTGCACTCGGAGAAGGTGAAGCCGGGACAGTTTATCGGCAAGGTCGATGCCGATTCGCCGGCAGAGTCGGCTGGCCTCAAGGAGGGCGATCGCATCCTGGAGGTCAACGGCGTGTCCATTGGCAGCGAGACTCACAAGCAGGTGGTGGCCCGGATCAAGGCCATTGCCAACGAAGTTCGCTTGCTCCTGATCGATGTGGATGGCAAGGCCATAGAGGTGAAGTCCGTGTCTCCTGCCGCAGCTGCTTCCGCTGCCGCCTGCAATGGCAACGGGAATGGCAATGGAGTCAGCCAGAATGGTTATGAGGGCACCAAGCAGGAGATGCCGGGAGCCAGTGCCAACATTAGTAGCATTAGCATGGTGAGCACCAAGCGATCCTCCAATGCCAGCAGCATCCAGAGTGGCAGCACTATGAATGCCTCCGACTTGGATGTGGTCGACCGGGGACTCCCCTCGCCGCCGGCTCCCGTGGTTAGTCCTCTGCCCGTGCAGCAGCACAACGGAAGCAAACCCTCCTCGCCGATCAACAACAATACGCTGATGAGCACACCGCCGCCGCCATCCGCCACCGTGGCCGGGATCAACAACAATGGCAGCGTCTACAACACCAACGGGAATGGCACGAATGGCATGACCACGCCCATAGCGACGCCATCTCCGGCGGCGGGCGGCAATCGAGCGGGCAGCCTGAACTTGCCGCTGACGGCCGCCGAAATGCGAGCCAAGTTGGCCTCCAAGAAGAAGTACGACCCGAAGAACGAGAGCGTGGACCTCAAGAAGAAGTTTGACATCATCCAGAAGCTCTGAGAGGAACGGACCGACAGACACACCATACTTGTTATAATGTCAGGATGAGGAGCTGGAGCTAGGAGCTGGTTCTGTCAGGCATACACCACAAACACAAACACACACACACACACAATATACAATATATGTTTAGCTAGTAGTACGCAGAGTCACTTATTAACTAAGCAAGTTTTTAATTATTACCCCCTAAGAGCGATGGAATGAACTAAAGGGCGGATGGAGCGAGGAGTGAGCGGAGCACCTCCCCTTGGAGTATCTACATTCTTCTCTAAATTCAAATTGGCAATGTTGTTGCGCCTCAACTTTCGTTGATTTTGTACTTAGTTTTGCTTGTATTTTTGTAAAGTAAATAAAGCAAAATGATAAAAGAAGCATGCTATTGCTGGCTAGCAAGTGTTTTTTAATGTGACAGCTGAGCAAACAGGCGGCGAACGGCCTTTAAAATGTGATGCTGACACTTAGCATTTCATTTGAAGTTTGTGCCAAATCCCCATTGATTCTAGTCAAATTTGATGTCTTTATTCAAAACATCTTGGTTACCTTACAGTATCAAAATATATGCTATACCTACTCGAATTACCAACTAGTTAACGTTTAAACTAATCAAGAGTGCAGCTCCTGCCGCTTGAGGTTGCAGAGAGCGGCGGCCACAATTATCATTTCATCGATATAGCCCAGCAGCGACTTTTGCTGAATGGCCGAATGACCGAGTATTCGGAATTCCCGGAAGTTATCAATCATATCCCGCATTTGGGCCCGGCATGTCTGCTCCTGGACCTTCAACGTGGGCAGTTGAATTGCGGGAGTTCGCTTCGAGGTGAGTGCGCCGTCTACAACGCATAGGGATTGCTGATTCGCCAGCTTGCCGCCCAGTTGCTGGGCCTCAAACTTACTGAGGGATCGCTTCGGCTCGTCCGCTACCGCCGGCAGGTAGTCAAGCTCATCCCCCGAATCGTTGTCTTCTGGTTCAGTCTTCCGGACACGCGGCACGGCCTTGCCTGGCTCGGCGCACAACGTGAGGTACTTGGGTATGATGTCGCGAAATTTGCTGGCCTCAAACAGCTGGAGATCATCGCAGCTGCCGGGATAGGCGCTGGAAACGTAGCTAATGACGCCTGAGGGAGAGGAAGCACCAATTAGGCATCCTCTTTGAATTTAAACTTTGATGTAGCCGCCTTACCATTCGTATTGAAGCACAGTATAAACTTGTAAGTGCCGGAACTGTCCCATCGCAGCTCCTCCGACACATCCGTTTCCACGCATTCGATCATCGAGCGGAGGTGCAGCAGATTTGCGCGGTACTCCAGCGGCGTGTGCTTGAGCCGCTCATGGTGGTGCCGGGCATCAGGCCAGCGGATGAGCGGAGCCAGGCAGCGAGCCAGCTTGATGATCGTACGTTTGAACAGTTCCTCCGCATCCCATTCGCTCAGCTCGAAGGTCTGGGCCAGCAAGGCAAATGGTTCATTCTGACGCAGTTTCCTTAAGGTAATAAAGCAGTCAAGATGTGTGATATTGGCATTCCGGCAAACGAGGCGCTTTAGCAGCGGCAAGTGCTCCCCTGCTACGCCCAAATGCAGCATCGTGGACTGTTCCATCAAGCCCAGGGTGAGGCTGCGCATGCTCCGCTGCGGCAGCGGGAGATCCCTCTTGATAAAGACAGCTTGGCGCACGGCGGAGGACACTCTGGAATCCGCCGACACTGTTGGCGTACTTTGCAGCGATGTTGTTCGGCTGCTACTCGGCGTAGATGGTGGCGATGCAGCCGATGAAGATGACGTTGAGATGACTTGCGGTGAAACTAGCGCCTGCCGCGTTGTAGCCTTAATGATCGTGTTGGGCGGCAACGAACTGATGGCTACGCCCAGAACTTGCGAGTCCCGCCTCCCCTGCCAATGCAGTGAGGATCCACTGGCCTGAATCACATATTTCGGTGTCTTTGGCAGGGAAACTGCAAATAAGGGAAGCATTTAATATCCTTCTTTAGTTTTTCCTAAGCTCTTGCCCCACTGTACCTGCTGATGTCGTTGTAGCAGCTCCCATCGCAGTCGCCGTTGCTGCTCTCTTCATGCTGGGCCTTATGACAGCCGGTATTTGATTGAGAACTATGCCGCCCGAGGACACTCTTACAGTGGCATTTCCCGGATCCAACTTTGCAAGGGGTTTCTGTGCAGATAAATGGCAATTTAGTTTCACAAAAATTTAGATTTCAGCCCTTTGCACATGCTACCAATCAGCTGTTCGTGTTGTGGCCCACTCTCTGTTCGGGTCTGGCAACGCCGTTTGTCAACAAATCAGAAAAAAATTTGTTTACAGCTTGTGCAGATTTTCGTTTACCTTGATTAGTTGCTGGGGATCTATAGTTTTCGGTCTGAAAACTACCCCAGGTTGCATGGCCACCAATCCGCCGCCAGATTTGCGATATTTGGTAATAGTCACTGACATATTCGCGGCTGTAAATCTGTTTTTTTCGCGAGCGAATACAGAGACCACCAGTGTGACCGCACCAATAATAATAAAAAATACTTTGGACAAGCTGCTGGGTGCTGCCAGACCGGACGCAGAGATAGCAGAATGTTGAGGTTAGCAGAACTCTGTTAACCGCTGCTGTTAGGGTGGGCGCCAACTTTTAAAAAACTTACGCCATCGAAGTGCAATTAGTGGGGTACTTGATGGGTAATTGCAGTGACTGATGTTGCGAAATGCAACAAAGCAATTTGGCTATGCGCTACGTTTACGTTTTACGTTTACTGCCTCGCCTCCCCCCTGCTCGTGAAAATGAGGCCATTGCTCAGTTGAAGTGGCGATTTGTTTTTAAGTGTCTTTTGTTTTGTGTTTATTACGATTCAATTGCAAATAGAGCTGAGAAAATGTGCACACACAAAAATTAAGCTGTTTTATTAGGTGTAGCTTTTTGTATTAATACTTTAATAAAGCTGGAAAAGCTGAAAAACTCGGAACTTTTTCTTGTAAAGGTATACCTGTCTGTGATGAATAACTGGACATGTCTTTGATCTTTCAACTTGATAAACTGTTCAAAAATGCTAATTCAAGCCTGCTTTTTATATCGTGAGTGCTGGCATCGATCCCAGCCAATTGAGTATAAAAACCCACGTTATTTTCCCATGTGTAGCCATCAATTTTTGGTTGGCAATCTATGCATCAGTATTTGTACCCCTCTCTCTCTTCGTTTATGTTTTGCTATTATGACGGGCCCCGCCATAATTGCGAAAATATTGCCAAGTTTTGAGTCGAGTGCTTCCTGCAATTAATTTGGCAGTCTGGTGACGCAATCGCCAATCCGATCGGATCGGATCGGATCGCTCCTTGCATAATGAACTGGCCAGAAGAATACACACTGAGCGGCCAGTAAGTGGCAACTGGTTTTCTTTCATTTTCATTTCCATTTTCCGCCATGAGTGTTACGTTACTTCGTTTCTTGGCCATGGCTCGCTGGTCAATTTTCACTTTCACTTCCGCTGCGCCCGCGCACACTCGTGCCCCGCCGAGTCCCCGAAAAACCCATTAATTTTCGCCTGTTTGTCAGTGTTTCTGGTTTCTTTAGCTTATAATTTAAATAGAAATCGTAGGGTCTAACACAATGATAAAAGTACTAACACATTTGGCTTAAAACTGATGCGGAAACCGATTGTTTTTGTTTTGTTATTTTGGGGGGGGCTTTCGGTTTCCGCCAGATCTCGACGGGAGTAGCGAGTTAGTTTGTCCTCTCACTGCTACTCCCTGATGGTACTCCCTCTTCTGCTCTGGCTCTGGAGAAGCGTCTCCTTCTCCTCTTCCTCTTCCTCCTTCTCCTAATCTTCCTTCTCCTTCTTCTCCTCCCGCTCGTGTCACCCGATCAACGTCCAGCTCAACGTTGCTGCGCGGATGCATCTGAGAGATACAGATGGACTCGCTCGCTGCTCCTCGTGCGCTCTTCTTCCTCCCTGTTCGTTCTTCGGCATCTCTTACTCCTCCTCCTCCTCTTGCTTCCACTTCTTGTGCTCGCGTTCTGTGCTTCTGGCTTCGGTTAATCCCGGGAGATCCCTAGTAGTGTCCGTGATGGCCATGGCTTTCGTACTCGTCGTGGTGGTCATCATGGTGGTGCTCGTGGTGCTTGAATATCGGCACTTCGACGTGGTACTTGTGTGGGACGGGGATCTCCTTGTGGATGGGCACCTTCACCTCCGAGTAGACGGGAATTGGCTTCTCGATGGGCACCCTCACCTCATAGGGCACGGGCTTCTCGACGGTGTAGGGAACCTTCTTCTCCACGGTATAGGGCTGAGGCACGGGCACCTTGACATGGACTGGATAGGGTTTCTCAACCTGGCAGGGAAATGGATGGAAGAGTAATGGGTTAGTAAGGGGTTTCAATGGAGGTCTTTTCTTAATGGATATAGTGTTAGATCTCACTCACCTCAACCTTGTAGGGCTTGTCGACTGGCACTTTCACCTCATAGGGCACCTTCTTCTCCACGACCACGGTGTACGGCTTCTCGACCTCCACATCGTAGGGCTTGGGCACTTCCACGTCATAGGGCTTCTCCACCTCGTATTTGACTTCATAAGGCACCTTCTTTATCACCTCGTAGGGCTTGGGAACTGGGACCTCAACCTTAACTTCATGTGGAACCTTCTTGATAACTTCGTAGGGCTGGGGAACTGGAACCTTGACCTCATAGGGGATTTTCTTGATGACCTCGTAAGGCTGGGGTACGTGCACCTTAACCTCGTAGGGCTTGTCAACTGGCACCTTCACCTCATAGGGGATTTTCTTGATCACCTCGTAAGGCTTTGGGACATGGACAGGGACCTTCACGTACTCCTTGACATGAACGGGCACCTTCTTCTCCACGATGTAGGGCTGGGGCACATCCACTTTCACCTCATAGGGGATCTGGTTTTTGCAAATTATTGAGGGAGGAAAGAGGTAATTGACTGCAAAGCTCTATTTTTTTTTAATTTTAACTAAACTTTGTTTGTCTATGGAAATAGTAGGATTTTTAATTTTCCAAGACTTTCTTCACTAAGATAAGCTATCATTGAAGACCTTTCAAGAAGTTCTTTGAACAACTTTGATCAATTTAAGGAAGTTCCTTTAAGGTACAGACCCAAAGGACTTTTCCTCTAGAGACCCACAAACTCACCTTCTTCTCGACGGTGTAGGGCACATGCTTGGTGACCGTGTACGGCACCGGTACCTTCTTCTCAATGGTCACCGTCTTGATGTGCTCGTGGTGATGCTCATGATGGGGCTGGTAGTGGTGATAGTCGCCCAGATGGAGGCCCCTCTTCTCCACGGTCTTGCCATCGCCCTCGGCCTTATTCTCCTCGACTGCTCCTCCAAAGTGGGCCAATGCCACGCACACGGCGAGACAAGGAAGTACGAACTGCAATGGAGGATACGGATACGGGCACGGTTCACTCTCTAACTCAAATCTTCGATCACACATTGGACACTTCAACCACCACTATGTATATATATCAGATCCTCAGGAGGGGCTCGACTTTTGTTCGTGGGCATTACCATTCGCATTGTTGAGCTGCTGATTCGACGTCTCACGGGGGAACAATTACTCCACGGTTCGCTGTGCTGCACGGGTAACGAGATCCAAGCTGGGACTGAATCGCTGAGCCGCTGCACTCGGCTTATATACACCGAAAAATTGGACTGTCTTGTCTTTCTATATCTCGCAACGGCAAGAGTCGACGGACGGACGAATGGTGTGGCGCATTCGCAACTCTTTTGGTTGCCGTTGCCGTTGCCGCCGTTGTTGTTGTGGATTTTGGCTTAGTAATGAAAAGTCAGTCGGGGGAACGAACCACCGAACGTTGGTGTTATATGAAAACTTGTTTCGGTTTCAGTTTCAGGCGTCAGCAGGGGCTGCAGGAGCTCGGGATTAACCGGGTCGATATCCTACAGACAATAGCTAGGAAGTGGAAATCTGTGGTTCACAGACCCACATTAAGTCGGCGGCCTCTTTGATTTGTGTGGCTTACTTTATCGAATTGCAGTAGGCCAAAGCTTCCGTTTTCATTGGACCCACACACCTGGACATATGATATATACGATGCGAGACTGGAGACCAAAGATTCGAGATTCGAGAGGCTGGGCCTGGGATTATGCAAATGCCTGCGGCTATCGACTTCGACTCGAATGCGTTGCAAAGCCAAGAGGCCGAAACCCCAAAAATGGCCAAAACAGATACCCGCCGAGTGTGGTAAGTGGCAAGAGACAATAAGAAGGTTAAGCTAAGCACAATGCGTTTTTGATATTTGATATATTTTACATATTTGATCTCGGCTTATAGAGTTTTATGGGGTCATCCGTATTATCGCAAAGCGGTGAGTGGGACCACAAAAGATGAGCACAGGAAGAAAATGTTTAAACTAGAAATAAATTTAAAGTGTTTATTTGATTTTAAAGTATGTACGGATGGTTTATTTTAATTTAACATAATCTTATGGAAAATTTGGAATAATGAGCAAAAATAGCACAAATTTCGGTGCTTCAGGGGTTTCGAAAAAAATCAAAATCGACTAAAAACGGGCCAAAAAGAATGCAATAAAATATTACTGATCGTTGGGTACAAATTTGTAGCCTCCTTTTGGGCGCAAGTTTTTATGGATTTCAAACCGATAGATTTATTTTCCTTGAAATTCAATAAATTAAATAAATGAATATATGTTTTTTTCCACAGTACTAATATTATAAACTAAATTTTTAAAGTAAAATCTGTATACATTTTTTAAAGCGCTTTTATTGTGAATCTTCCACTTATTTCTAAAATATGAAATATAATATCAGTTTTATATTATATTAAATACAATTCATTAATCCATCATGCTTTATTTAATTTTTTTCTTTCTTGGTAATTTTTCTGAGTGCCCTGTTAGCTGGTTGACTGGCCTTTTATTTTGGCACCATTGGAGTAGCGCATTGGGTCAACCTAAATATATATCTTTTATGGGAATAGAGTGGGAGTATCAGCTACATGGCTGCTGCCGCAACCGGCAATCCGATCCGTTTCGATCCGATCGTGATTGCTAACCCGGGAGCAGTGCCTGTGGGAACCCACGGCGCTCCGTGACTGGCGTGGAGGGGGCCACCACCGTCTCGGGGTACAGTACATGTGAGCTGGAGTCGCGAGTGCGCATTATGTGATCTATGACTGACTGGCTGCCTGGTTGCCTGGAATTTTGTGCAATCACTGGCAGTCATTAAATTGAAAACATACTTAGCCGCGGAGTTGGCTATTTTAAAATCCATCGTGTGGCAATAGCAACAATTCGACTAAACACACACCAGCGACTAAAACAAAGCCAGGTACAATTTATATTTTTTTTGTTTAGGTTTTTTTTTCGCAAATGCGCTGAAAAAGGCTGAAAAGCCGAAAACGAAAAAAAAAGCGACAGAGACGCGGAAGACAGGCCGTAGCATTTACATGCCCATTCTATTTCATAATCAAATTTAGGCTCCGATTTTTGTATTTTTTTGCTCGCTAATTGCCCATTGTCCAGCTTGTGGCCCCGTCTAGTCTCCTCCCCGCTGCTTTCCAGCGCCTGGAAATTCGTTACTGCAATTCTTCGCCGCGATTAACGGCTCTTTCTGCCTGATTAACGGGTTCGCCAGTGCGCCTAGCTCGGCCTCTTTCGCGCGCACTGCATTTGGTCAACGACCTTCACTTGCTTTTTGGAGCGGCGTCTTACCTTCTCTCTCTGCAGTCTTCTGTCTTCTCTTCTCGCCCCGCCCAAATCTTCAGAGTTTGCATCTGGCGGCACGGCACGTTCGCTTTATCTCCGAAAGAAGGGTAACAACGCAAACGATGGCAACCTTGACCCAATCACCGTTTCTCTTGTTATCTCGCTTGTAACTTGGGGGATTTACAGCCAAGCTCCGAAGAGAGAGACTGCGCCGTGCGTGCGGGGTGTGATTAGATTTTAAGTGGCCATAATTGAACGGTCTCGAAAGCCAGCAATGAATGTGAAAGTGAATATCTCAATTCGTTGCTTATGCAACCTACTTCCTTTAACCCCGTTTTGCATGGTAAACGATTGAGCTGATTTGACTAATGACGATATCCTGATAATTGACATCTCATAAAAGACACCTGTTGGCAAATTAATTTGCCATTATTGGAAACTGGAATAAACAAACACGATTTTGAAGCCAGATAACAAGTCGTTATATATAGTGGCCTATATAAAACACCAATACGAAAAACTGCAAAATGGGTGAATAAAACCGGGTCCTTGAAGTAGCCAACGCTTAAACTGGTTAATGACTTGCATAACCATTTATAGGCTTAATGCCAATCATGTCAAATTGGACTTTAAAACGGGAAATGCATTATAAAAAAAGGCCAAACAAATTGCATCCCAACTTTTACATACTCATTGGAGTGCGTTTGTGTGGGTCTTGGAGTTATTTTTAAGCTTCAAGTGGAATTAAAGCTTGAGCGGTAAAATTAAAAAAAATTATTATTTCTCTCTTTGGAAGAATTTGTGTTTTTATTGTTTTTCAGTTTAAAAATTAAAAATGTCGCTTAATAACTTAACATAAATCATTATTGTTGTTCAATATTTTTTCTATAATTATATATTTGTCGGAGTTCTCAGAAGAGTTTGAATTTGATGAACGCTAAAGTTATTTGGCGCTCACTTTTGGTTGTCGCTTAGTATACGCAGCTGCGACATTGGTTCCTGGTAAGAGATGGTTGGTTGGTCGTCGCTTAGTATACGCAGCTGCGACATGGTTCCTGGTAAGACAGGGATTCTGAGTATTCCTTCTCTTTTGAGATCTCTGCTGTTCTCGTAGCGCGACGGTATTGCCAGGTCTCTTAAAGAGCGGCGTAACCGTCGAGTGAGGCCCGGTCGCCCAAGGGAGAGAGAGAGAGTCTCTCTCAGAGAGAGAAACGAAGAGCAAGAAGTGGCATGAAGATGAGCTCTGGTATTAGAAACGGACTTCACTTTGAATTTGGCTCTTGGCGCGATCGGGACTGACTGCGTTATCGAAATGGCAGATTCAGAAAATACTCCTTCTCTGTTAT
>VNJO01004866.1:0-120322 GCA_008042535.1 Drosophila tani
AAAAACAAAAAATGAAAAAAAAAAAAAAAAAAAAAAAAAAAATAAAAGCTGGCGTGTTTACACAAAATAAACAAATGGAAATAAGACAACAAAAGGCAGCAAAGTCAGTCAGTCAAGTCAAGTCGCGGGCCAACTCAAGCAAGAAGTTCCAACTATTTAGGTTAGGCAGTGCATCGGTATGTGTGCAGTGCACTGCTTGGCACTTTGGCCTTAAACTTTGCATTTTCAGGGTCACACCACAAGCCGAGCATAATGTAATTAATTGGTGTACGGGTAAAGCAAACAAAATTAATAATTAATATTAAGAGAATTGCTGCGAAATGTATTTAAATGCGGTCTTTAAATAGCGTGCAGCAAACTATGGGAAAAAACAATAAAAGATGTCAAAGCAAAGTGCACACAAATAAACTAATAATAAACTAAAATAAAACAATAGATTCGCAAAGAGAGAAAGAGATAGAGACTGCTAGGAATGTATTAAAATTAGTTCCAATTTAAATACAATTTTACAGCGGTCGTTATGCAATTTACAATTTTAGAAATTAGATTTGCCATTGATTAAATAATACTTTAAAAATCAATATGTCAGAAAATTATTTCGCAAATCTTAATCAAAGAAATATAAATTGGATCGAATTTATAAACTAAAATTGTTCTGTCTTTTAATTAGTGTGACCTTAAATAGTGTAGGTTAGTTTTGGAGAATAAGGTAATACTATGAAAATGTCACATAAAATCCGAGGACGTGACTTGCAAATAAGCGTTCGTTCTATTTTAAGGTGCCAGAAAATAAAAGAAAACTTAAACAATAAGGTGCAAGGGTAAGCGAGGAGTGACGGTTAAAATAAATTGGGAATAATACGAAAATAAGGCGGATGATAAAGGTATTACAAAAATAGCTTACGTATGGGCCTGCGGCGCATGCGGGTCTCATTTTTCTCGCCGCCACTGTTGGCGCCGCCACTGTTAATCGGCTGCATCTTGCGACTGACAACAACAAGTGGTATTTATTCGATTCGTGTGGCAAAGCAAATATGTGAAAAGAAATAGAAAAAGAACCAAAAGAAAAGCAAGAATTTAAGTAACACAAAATTTTCAAATTGAAGCAAAGCAATCTATAATTAAGTAAGTGTAGCCACCTCATATCGGTGTGCTTTTGCATATTTCTAATAATAATTGTGATCCTAGGTATTGTTCTTCCTCAAAAGGCTTTTTTTCTGACTGACATTAATATTCAAAACCAAATGTAGTTTCATACACTAGAAAGTAAAATAAAATGTATTTAAATGCTTTATTCAAATAATTTCAGAATTATAAACTGCACGGTGTGGCGTGCCCAATTGGTGGTGCCAGCACTGTTTGCCGTTCACTTGTGTGCAGATAACAGCGCCCCGCTCGATTGAACCGGCTCGACGCCGACGTCGCTGTCGGGAACAAACAAACAAAAACAAATTTTGGCAAATAGATTTCTGGTTCTCTCTTCTTTTGGCTTTGTTCTTGCCCCTTTGTTTTGGGCTGCTGCTTCCTTCTAGTTTCTTCTTTTCGTTACCTTTCTCCCTTTTTTCTGCACAGACGCGACGAGCTCAATGTTCGAAGGCAACTGAAAGCAGCAAACGAAAATTCTCTGCCGTCGACCGGCAAACAAAACAAAATCGCAGCAGCAGTAGCAACAAAAGGAATTTTCAGGCTGTTCTCATTTTCAAAAACGACTATTTCGCTTCTATTTCTTATTGGAGTCACGAAGTCAAGTTTCTTTGGCTAGAATTTATTATTTAAAAATATTTACTGCCAAACTTCTGTAACTGTCTTAAATTATTTTTTTTTCGTCCTATAAATATTGTCACCTTCTAAATTACACTCCAATTCCTCATTGGAATTAAAAAAATTCACATTTTAATGTTTATTAATTGCGATTTATTTTAACTAATTAGATCCAGTGTTGCTTTCTCAAAGTGTATTTAAAAATTCGCGAAACGACGAGGTAGATTTACTAAGAATCAGTGTGAGAATCAGAGTGACCAGTTACTGAATTGCCAGCATTGGAGGAAATGGATAATGGGAACCGCATTTCTTTCTTTTATCACTTAAAGCGCTAAGCTGCGTTTGAGCGACACATGTCCAAACCGGGGAGTGAGCGAGATAGAGGAAACTGCGAACTTATCTGGAGACTGACTGAGTAGCTCACTCCGAAGAAAGATAAGATAGGGCGGGAGAACAGGATAGTTGTATAAGCGATATTGATAAGGTGGCCGTCAATATATTGGTCGGATTTAATCAATTAATTGCTTGCGAAAACAGAAGTTGCGACCTCAGGCACTTGGCAACTCTGAAAGTTCGAAGGTCGCAGACGATGAGACGACTTTGCGAAAATGCTCGAATAACCCATGACATTGACCTCAACACCTGGCAGCCGGCGATAAAGCATTTCTGCACCCACAAAAAGCCCAAGTCGAACCTACGAATTTATGTCAGTAAAAACTTGACCCAGTTAATAAAAAAAAAGACGTAGAACTCGAGAAAGGAGACGAAAATTTCATTCAAGAGTGTGGGAAAGAGATGCGGCGGTGTAAACAAATCAAACGGGGGAATGGGACAGAGCGACACGCGTTCAACAAACTTGATTAACTGTTTATCGATTCGCACACACACACGCGAGTGAGCGAGCGAGCAAGAGTGATACAGGAGGGGGAAACACGTGCTTTGTCTCTCCTATTGATTTTTACCCGCAGCGCGAGGGAGACAGCATGGAAATAACTGCACTTTGTCGCACCGCTCCTTCTGGCTCTTTCTAATTTCATAACGGGACGAAAGACCAGGACTGAGTTCCTTGTTGTTCTTGTATCAGCCACGTGTTGTTGTTATTGTTGTTAATGAGCGATTCGAGTCGTTTAAATTATTTGTTTATTATTAGTGACTGTTTGGTTATGTTTTGATTTGATTTGATTTGACAAAAAGGAACCATCAATGAACATAAAAAAAAAAACGACGGATAGTATTGCCGCTGAGAGATGGAAGATAATGGAGAGTAGAGTGGATGAAACACCGAGAGAAATAAAACACTCACAAGATAACCAATAACGACAATTAACAATTGGAATTGGAAACGAAAAACGGGAAAAACAATAGACACACTCACACACAGCCACTCACATCTCTTCCAGACAACTTTAGTCGCGGTAACAGCGCGAACTTGAAGTTTACTCCTGGCTTCATTGACTTGCAATTTCAAACTGAACCCGAACTGAACCAAAGCCCAGCGGACTGACAACAACAACGCGTGGAAAGCGCGGCGTCGGCATTTTCCACCCCCTAAGATGACCCAGCAACAAGAACAACAACAGCAAAACAAGAATGCCGAAAAAAAAAACAAAGTCTGGCGCTTTCAGGGATGGCACAGAACAGATGCTCCGCCAATCGGCGAAATCGTGCTATCGATAGGCGATTTCCTTGGGCGTTAAGAAAGTTTCGCATTTAAATTTAAAAACTCCTTGCCATCTATTCCTTAACCAATGCTAACCTTATTACTCATAAGGTTTTCAGAATAAAAGCATTGTACCAGAAACCGTAATTACTATAATTTGTAATATAAAAATTAAGCAATAATAATTATATTTTGCTTTGAAGTTACCGTTTTCCTGCTCTTTCCGCAGCCTTTTTGAGCAATTGATTTTTATTTAGGGTTCTTTAATTTCATTCTAATTAATTTTTAAAACAAAGTAATAAATTTAAATATGTTTACCTACACTTACCTATATAAATTATATGTTAGATTCTTTGTTGATTAAATCGCCTATTTTTCCTGCAACTGTGTGTTTTTAAGTAAAATAAGCTTGATTTTTTTATATACAAATTCCATTTTCTAAAGTAGTTAAGGAAGAGTACCTACCTATCGGTTCTCTCCAGCGAAATTTTCAAACTCCCGCTAGTTCCTTTTCCAGATTCCCGTGGGTGTATCGATAATTTTGCAAGTGATCATCGACCCCGCTCTATTCTTCGGCTAGCGGTGCTCGGCGCAGATTACAAAGCTTATTATTTATTCAGGAAGTGCAAGTGCGAATGCAAGTGCGATAGCGATAGCGCGGTAAAAAAAGGAAGAAGGAAAAAAAACCCCACAGCAGCCCTTATGAATCGTTTCGTTTTTTATTATTTTTAATATTTTCGTTGTAAATTTTTTTTTACGCGATCACTGTGTGCCGGGAAACCGCCGAAGTAAAGTTAAATTTGCGCCTGTGACCTCTAAATATATTTAATTAGTCCCTGTGTATTACCCTCTTCGCTTCTGTAAGTTTTTACGGTGAGTTTTAGTGCAATAAGTGTGTGTATGTGTGAATGCGTACTTGATTTTCTCTACCTGTGTGTTATTTCTTCCTCCGTTTTGATTCTGCTTTAACTTTGCCGCCATGTTGATCTTGCGCTCGACTATAGCCATCCCACTCTAACCTTAGGTTGTTGCCACCGAAATAATTGGAATTGGAATGGTTCTTGAAAAGTCTTTTCTGATAAATGATAAATGCTATGTTACATCAAATACATTCTGCAGTCGTGCTAAATATGTACATAAATACATATGTAAATCCAAAATCGATATAAAAAGCGCCCATTTACACATTTTTTCCACGCACCTGATCGAGTGTATGTGTGCATGTTTGTATGTATAAGCAAAAGGTTAATAACCGTTACTTGATAATGGCAAAATTTTGAGGTTACAGTTAAAATGTTATATCTCAGTCGTGTATTTTCCCACGAAAGTTTCGAGAGATTTCTTGGAATTCATATAATTCTTGTAGATGGATAACCTTGTATAAAAAACAAATCCAGTTTTTAAAGTTCCTGAAATCTCGTTTTTCATAAGAAATTCTGCTATTTAATAAATTTCCAAGTAACCTAATTAAATTTTACTTTCAGAAGATCCGCCATGGCCATGATGCAGTTGCAGCGCCCGATTACATCCGGGAGCCGACAGGCCCCGGATCCGTACGATCAGTATTTGGAGAGCCGCTGTCTTTACCGGAAGCATACGGCCCGAGACGCCTCCAGCTTGTTCCGGGCGATCGCCGAGCAGATGTACGACACTCAAATGCTGCACTACGAAGTCCGGCTGGAGTGTGTTCGATTCATGACCCAAAAACGACGCATCTTTGAAAAGGTTAGTGACTGGTTCCTGAATGATGTTAAAAATGTCTTTGAGATCAGTAACTTTAAGGAACTATGTACATAAAGGTTTTGAGTTAAGAAGCTCTTGTTAATAAGGCTTTTATGTTGTTTTTACTGATTATTTTTTATTATATAATATAAACCAGCTTGGCCCACGGCCCCGACTGTCAAGTCTATAAATTTCTCTGCCCAGCCTCTGCCGGCATACCCAAAATGTGCTAAAATGTGTAAATTGAAAATGTATAGCTAAATCCAGCCTTTTTAAGCGTTAAATAGTTATATTATCAGTCATAGCCTTTTGTTATATAATTATATTATAATATCACTTTATTTTCTCATTTTTTCTGATTTTATATATTTAATTTAATTCATATTCTGTAAAGGACATCCAAGGCGACTTTGATAGCTACATTTTAGACATGTCTAAGCCCAAGACATATGGAACCATGACAGAACTGCGCGCCATGTGCTGCATGTATCGGTAAGTATTTATTAATAAAATCTATATTATGTATTCTCGAATTTGCAGACTTTATAGCTTACGAATGATCATAAACAATTAAAAACCCTTTTGTATTCCTCTATTTATTACTACTTTCAGGCGCAATGTGATCCTGTTTGAGCCTTACAACATGGGCACTAGCGTCACCTTTAATCGTCGCTATACCGACCATTTCCGGGTCTTTTACAACAACGAGAACCATTTCGATTCGGTCTACAAGGTGGAATACATTGAAACGGCTGCCATTTGCCAGTGTAAGTGTTTGGGAATAATCATATAATTGTGAATCAATTTAATAATAATCCATCAAACCCCAGCGATCGCCTTCAAGTTGCTCTACAAGATGCTGTTCAAGCAGCCCGACGTGAACTTTGCCGTGGAGAGCATGTTGCATCCGCATACCTTCGAGTGGGATGCGTTCGACCAGGAGTTCGATAGCAAGGGCTACATGCTTCGCCTGCGCTGCTCCGATGGCCGTGTGTTCCAGCTGGATCTGCCGGAGCACACCAACTGCATTCTGGAGAACTACAAGCTGTGCAATTTCCACAACATTGTAGGAAGTCAGAATCATAATAATAATAGCCGGAAGGTGGGAGGCGGAGGCAGGCGGGATTCCAAGCCGCAGCCGGATCAGGACGCAACCGGGAATGGGAATGGGTCGAGCGATATTATGCACATGTGTCCCAATAGATTGGTGTCCTGTGTGCGCCAGTTGCTGGATGATGGTGGGTATATTTCATTAGTGATGGTTTGTATCAAACTGAATCCTTCATGATCCTTATTACAGGCATTACACCCTTCCCCTACAAGGTGGCCAAGTCTTTAGATCCCTTTATGTATCGGAATATAGAGTTTGATTGCTGGAACGACATCCGCAAGGAGGCCAAGCGCTATAATGCCTATGCCAATGACTACAACTTCAAGGTAGGATCGGAAGTCTATATAGATTCATATATTCATGTTCTTTTCACTCATCCACACACACCAAACACACACACATCTCCATCTTTGGTCCCATTTCTTTCGTTTATCTTTCATCCTCGCCCTTCTCTGGGGGTCCTTGTGCTTGTTTTTGTTTGCTTTGCAGGTGGGAGCCAAGTGCCGGGTGGAAATGGAGCACGAGTGGGAGCTGAACACGTGCCACATCCAACAGATCTTCCAAGACAGGACCCACTGCGTGGTCTTTGTGGAGAAGATTGGCAAGAAGCTATTGGTACCGCTTTTCTTACCTACCTAACATACCTACCCCTTGTTTTCTTTGTGTTTTTGTTGGCCTTTAATTCATTAACTTCAGGAACCCCCTAATCCCTAAATCTCTCCTTTGGCGTTTAGGTTCCCTACGAGTCGCTGCACCCCATGCCGCCCGATGAGTTCCGTCCGTGGACGCTGCCCTATCGCTATCAGCAGCGCCAGGTGCACCATCATCATCATCATCATCGCATGCAGATGCAAAAGTTTGTGGGCAACAAGCCGAACAACAAGATGCCCAAGTGGAAGAAGACCAAGCTCTTCGAGATGGGCCAGTACTTTGAGTCCACCAAGTGTGACCTGGTGCCCATGCAGGGCTACTTGCCGCTGGAGTATCGCGAGGTGGTCCAAGATGAAGAGCCCAATCAGCAGGATCAGGGCGTGGATCAGGAGCAGAAAGAGCGGGTTAGCCAGAAGCCACGCCAGCAGCAGCAGCAGCAGCAGCGCTCGAAGGCACCGCGCCAGGGCGGCGCCAATCCCAGCCATAGCCAGGAGTCGGTGGCTTCTGCCAGTGCTCCGCCGCCGCCGCCACCCACTCACTTTATGAACTATTTACCCATTTTGGCCACGGGCCATCCGGGTGATCAGCCGCCTCCGCCGTGGCCCGCCTCCCCATTGGCCTTAGCCGAGGAGTTCCAGTATCCGCCGCCGCCGCCACCAGCCGAGGGGTGTGTCTATATGCCCTTTAGCGGCTACGGTCCGCCGCCACCGGGTGCCTTGTCCCTGGCCGGACCGCATCCCTTTATGGCGCCATCTGATACCGCTGCCAGCGGAGAACCGCGTCGTTCCCTGCACATGAACGGCGAGGATTTGCCCGTCGATGTGGGCACCTTGCGCTACTTTTACAACATTGGCGTGGACATGCATCTGCGGATGTCGTCGTCGCATCCCGCCTCGCCCGAGGAGATGGCCATGGTGCCGGCATATCATCAGCATAACAACACGGACCAACAGCCGCTGAATCATCATCAGGCTGGGGTGGTGGAGGCCACACCGCCGCCTTCGCCAGAGGCAGGCACCGCCTCGGACCAACAGCCGCCGCTGGTCCTGGAGAAGGGCTACGCGAAGCGTCAATCGAATCCGAGCAAGGCCCGGGGCAAGCGTCCCGAGCAGTTGCACGACCTGAAGGATCCTCTGGCGCATGCAGCTCTCCTGCCCACGCCCACGCCCTCGCCCAGCACGAACGGCAGTCAGTTTAGCTTCTACAGCACGCCGCCGCCGCCGCCGCCTCATCATCTGATGTCGCCGCCCAGGATGCTGCAGCAGCCGCCGCCGCCACCGATCTTCTTTCACAAGGCGGCGGGACCGGGAATGCCGCCGCAACTTGCAGGAGCAGCCCCAGGCGGACAGGTGAGGGTTTGCTACTTATAGATAAAGTCCTTTGTCCTCGTCCTTGTGTACTAAGTCTAGAAATTCTCGTTTACATTTATTTGTTTTTTGTTTTGGGACTTGAAGAAGAAGCGCAACATGAGACGCGGCAGATTCTTGCTAAAACTAGCTGGCAAAGGAAATAAAAATTAAATCGAGAGGTGAAGCGGCGAGGTTTATGTATTATATATGTTTTATGTTTACTTGAAGCTAACAAAGCATGCTTAGAATAAGTTGGAGTAGAGTTTGTTGGTTCATTTAATTCATACCAAGTAATAGTATTAATACCAAGTAATACCATTAATGCCACGTAATACCATTAATACCAAGTAGTACCATTAATATCAAGCAATACCATTATTACCAAGTAATACCATTAATACCAAGTAATACCATTAATGCCACGTAATACCATTAATACCAAGTAGTACCATTAATACCAAGTAATAGTATTATTACCAAGTAATACCATTAATACCAAGTAATACCATTAATACCAAGTAATACCATTAATACCAAGTACTACCATAATACCAAGTAATAGCATTAATACTAATTAATACCATTAATACCAAGTAATTTTATTAATACCAAGTAATTCCATTAATACCAAGTAGCTGCTACTGATTTTTAAAGCTTTTTCTTAAAATTATCTGGAGTATCTACGTTTACGGATTTTCTTCTGCTTTTAATGAGCATTTATGCTTCAAGTATGCTTTATGTTCTTTAAAGCATACTTAGAATAAGTTGGAGTAGAGTTTGTTGGTTTATTTAATTAATACCAAGTAATGCCATTAATACCAAGTAATGCCATTAATACCAAGTAATACCTTAATATCATTAATTCCAAGTAATACTATTAATACCAAGTGATACCATTAATATCAAGTAATACCACTAATACCAAGTAATACCATTAATTCCAAGTAGCTGCATCTGATTTTTAAAGCTTTTTCTTAAAATTATCTTGGATATCTACGTTTACGGATTTTCTTTTGCTTTTAATGAGCATTTATGCTTTATTTTACGCCTAAAATGTGCTTAAAAGCATGCTTAGAATAAGTTGGAGTAGAGTTTGTTGGTTTATTTATTTGTTAATTACCTCTAAACATTAATTCCAAGTAGCTTTTATTGATATTTAATACTATTACCTTTTTTTTTTAATAATCAGCATTTATGCTTCAATTATGCTTTATTTGACGCTTAAAATGTGCTTAAAAGCATGCTTGCCTTTCTTGCTTTCCTATAGGTTTTTTTAAATTCAAGGGACTTTGTTAAATATTTATAAATATATTAAATTTACCCTTAGAACCCCTATGCCTGGGGCATGCCACCACCCACGCTGGTGGCCCCCTACGAGATGATTAGCAATTTTCCCATCGAGCAGACGGCCCAGCCGCCGCCTCCACCGCAACAACAATCGCAGCAACAGGTGCAGTCGTCGCCGCCCCTGCCCACGTCCCCCGCTCAAACCCAGCCAGCAGCCGTCTATGCTGCAGCCCGTCATCACTAAAGAGGGGGGGAAAAATTCGAAAATTACGGAAAATACGGATCAAATCGGAGAGAGGCGTACATACGATATACTATATACCATAAGCTACAGCGGAGTGCATTTCAATTCCATCGAAACGACTTTTTAAAAACTTCACATCACCTTTTTATTAGAATTTGTCGTCAACTTTTAAAAGCCACTTTCACTTAACAATTGCACACTCTGTATATACACACACACACACACACAACAACTTCGGTAAAAAAAACAACAAATGATTGCATAATTTAACGCAAATGTCAACACACTTAACTTCATTTTAAATTTGTAATTTAAAGCCACTTTTATGCGATTTTATTAACACTCGTTATTCACCACAAAATCGATCGAAAGCAACACTAAAACAAAACCTATTTATATGATTTATTTAACAACTATTAACTAAAGAACGTACTTTATATATATACTCTTATGTACATACACAACTATATACTCCTTAACGCTGTTCAGCCAGAAACTCAATCGTGTAACTTGTAGCCGAAAATTAACTATAAATAAATCATGATACCAAGCGTAACGCAGAGACAAAAGTCACGAGAAACTCGAGTCTCTGAAAGTGGGTGGTATTTTCTGAATTTATTCACAATTTCAGGTAGTTCTCTTCGGATTTTATACATATATCCCAATGCAGATGCAAGGACACAAATATAAATAAATTGAGCCAGAATACAGCTTGTCCAGACGGAGCTTGGTTTTAGGTTAATATATACCTTAATAAATAAATGAAATTAAAATAAATATTTAATACTTGCTGTTGGTTTTAAAGGTGCTTTATTTTCCAGATATACATATCTCTTTTAATATTATCCATTAAAGAGTGAAGCTCTAGTTTAATAATAAACTCCAGAGTGATAATAAAACACAGATTAAATAACTCAGTAAATTAATAGGAACTATATATACCCACCAAATATAATGGTAATAGCTTTATCTACATAGGATTCCAGTTAAACATTATTTTAAACAAATATTTGATGATTCATTAATAAAACAGATATAATATTTGGATTAAAGGAGCTTTGAATTTAAAGAAAGAGCTTTTATAATATGTTCTGCTATCTGATATTATTACAGGGTTACATTTTAGGGTGCTATGTGGTTTTTCCATTTCTTCTATAGTTATTTTGGTAAATTAAAAAAAAAATATATATTTTAGAGGATCAAAAAAAAAAATCTATATATAGAGGTCTATAAATAAGAAAAAAAAAATTATTTAGCAATTTTTCAATTGATTTTCGTTGATCTTTTAAGCCGAAAGCCATTTTATCTCTCGAGAATTGCTAGGATTATCTGGATTAACGACTGGAAGGCCTGGGTGCTTATCTCCGCCGTTCTTCTATAGGAGGGCTATGTGAATAAATAAATGGGAAATATTAAAGAATACCAATTAAACAGAAAATATTAAAATTAAGAAAAACTTTTCAAACTTTAACCATGTTTATGACACAGGGTATCACAGAAATCTCTAGAGATTTAAAAATTTCTTATAAGTTTAGTGACCGACTTTGTTATTACTATGAAATGAAAAAATATTACAAGCAAATGGAAACAAAATTACTTTAAAGTAATATTCTGGACATTAAAATTGACATAATCTTTGAATGTCAAGAAATCTTTAGAGTTTTTAGGGTAGCTTAGACGTTTTTTTTTAATATTTAAGACCCTGACTTTAGTATTACAAATAATGTGTAAACTCTAGTTTGAAAATCGATTTACTAATAGATTTACCTAATTCTCCTAGGCATGATTTTCAAATCTCCTCAAAAGCAAAAACAAGACGTTTCTGTGACATATCGGTTGGGACTCGGCTAGAGGTGGTTTCTATGATACCCTGGAAATATGCGTTTAAATACTAATCAGATGAATAAAGTCTACCCATAAATAGTTACTGATATTTGTTAATAATACAATTACAAGATATGAAAGTGGATAAACAAATTGTATTAAATTAACTAAACATGCCACTGATTAACTACGAATTTTTATAGCTATAATATTATACTTACTTGCCCGAAACAAAAGGCAAGGAGTGCCAGGAATAAAACCATCATAAGGAACCAATCTTGTCCCATATTGCCCATTTTTTTTGTTGGTTGTTGGTTTTGTAACGTCTTCTTAACGTGCCCAAAAACTTTGAACTTGGTAGCGATTCTCTTTTGTTCGTTGGCTTATTAATTCTGTTTACTTGGGTATTATTTGTGAATGCTCCCAATTTATTTCTGCTTACAGACTGAAAATTCATCGCGAAAGTGTCGCATTTTTATGCTGATTTTTCAAACTGCCAAATGGGCGGCCACCGGCGACCTACATTTACATTCCGATACGACGGCAGTTCCACCTGTCCACATCCGATCGCCGGCTCTGCCCTCCAATTATTAACAGCATTGTCATCATCATTTATTATTGGCAGTTTGCAGTTGCGTGAATTCTAATTGGCGAGGGGTTGCCTCTCTAACAATGGGATGGAAGGACACTCGAGTTGGGCGTTATGACAGCTAGCACTTGATAATAGCACCTGTGATTACTTGCGACACTTAGCGGGAAGCTGAGCTCCTCCAAATTGACCTTTATAACCACTATAATGGGACTGCCTCAACTGTTTTTAAATTGAGATAACTTTGCTAAATTGTTGGGAAATATGTGCCAACTCTTTTCTGAAATAATTAATGATTTTACAAGCATTTTTGTATGTTAGTTTTTACAAAGTATTTATGCATTTAGATTCAGAAATTCTGTGGGAGATTCTATTTAATTTGCAGATGTCTTAATTTAAAATGAATATATTTAAAGGTGGAACTAACTCGAGGTCTAACCGGCTTAATTTCTCATACGTAAATATTTACAACCTGCTTAGTCTTTTTCTTGGTGAAAATTTGTATCTCCACAGAGTCGAGTGAGTAGAAAGCTCTTTCGAAATAAAATAAAGTGAAAAGCATCTCGGTAGCCTTGAATTTCGAGAATTTCTGATCACAGTAGGCCTTTGCTGCTACATCCCAGCCCTTGGGCCTGTTCAAACTCATAAACATTCGAACTTTCGTAGAGAGCACAACATAATTTTTCGGAGCAAAGAAAATATAAAATTCTTAGTACCAAATTTTAAGTAATTCAGTATTTTTGTAGTTTTTGTTTTTTTGAAAAAAAATTGTATAAATTTTTTGTGATGAGCCCGCAAAGGACAATGGCCAAGCGCAGGCCGTGCTCAAAGAAACGTTTGGTAAAAAACTCAAAAAAAGCAAAGCCTTGTGCTGCCACCCGCAAACGAAAGGCATCGATGAGGAAGCCCACGAGGTACTCGACAAAACGGTGCCCGCGAATGAGACCAGGTGGAAAGAAGCCGCTTGCAAGAAAGCCGCGCCAATGCCGGAAGACCACAAGAAAGGCGGCCACCAAGAGGGGAACAAGGGGTCGTAGATGCCGGCTGGGCGAGGACCTTGAGCAAGCCTCTCCCCTGGTATACATTAATGAAGAAGAACAGCAACCATCATTCTTGGAGGGTTAAAATTTTCTAGTAGCCAGAAATGAATAAATTCTGCGTGCTGAAGATATTTTCTTAAATGCTTGCATTTTAACAGTTCCATAATTTATCAGTGGGTTATTTTGGAGGGGTATTTTGCAAGAGGGATACATTCTTACAGAACAGTTTTTGATGTAAGCTGCAGATGGATTATATAAGGCTTTTTTTAGAAACTAAAGTGGGAAACAAAAGCCGATGATTGCCGAAGTTGACACACATGCTAAATATACGTTGCGAAGTCGCTGTTAAATCATAAAAAAAAAAATGGTTGTCTTGGTGTTTCACCCCAAATAAATCTTAAAGGTAGACACCAACATAAGTATATGAAATGCATTCTTTACTGGCATAGAAATGAGCTTCCGGGTGGGTTATTTTTATAAAATTTTCTGACATGTTTTAGAAGATTGCAGAACTCATTTATATCATACAAAAAATCTGTTGTCTCAGTGTTTCACCCCATATATAACTGAAAGACTGAAAGACCCCCAACATAAGTAAATCAAATGAATCTTTACTGGTATAGAAATTAACTTCCAGGTTATAGTTTATTGAACCAAGTCATGCCCAAAATAAATCTTTTCACCAAGGGAGGAAGGTTCTCCAGCTCCTCTGGCCCTTCTCCCAGTGGCGAGAGCTGTACAGGGTCCATGCCTTGTCGGCATCGGGGAGCTCTGGCTGCTCTCTTCTTGGTGGCCGTCTTTCTTCCTAGACGCGGCTTCCTTCTAAGCGGACCCGGCCTCATTCTGGGAGTGCGTTTCGTCGAGTATCTCGTGGGCTTCCTCATCGAAGCCTTACGCTTGCGGGTTGCAGCGCATGGCTTGGCTTTTTTTGACTTTTTTACCAAACGTTTCTTCGCCAAGCACGGCCTGCGCTTTGCGATTTTTCTCTGCTTGTTCATTACGAAAATTTATACAAAATTTTTGGCGAAAACTACAAAAAATATCTGATAACCTGAAATTTTATTTGTTTAGCTCCGAAAATTGTTGTGCTCTCTACGAAACTTCGAATGTTTATGAGTTTGAACAGGCCCAAGGGCTGGGATGTAGAGGCAAAGGTCTACTGTGATCAGAAATTATCGAAGCTCAAGGCTACAGAGATGCTTTTTACTTTATTTTATTTCGATAGAGCTTTCTGCTCACTCGACTCTGTGGAGATACAAATTTTCACCAAGAAAAAGACTAAGCAGGTTGTAAATATTTACGTATGAGAAATTAAGCTGGTTAGACCTCGAGTTAGTTCCACCTTCAAATAACAAATATAGGTCGCCTAATGTACAAACATTAAAATTAATATAGTTACAAGCATTATAAAACAACACCGTTAATATGGGAACACTGTGTAATATAGAGCTTGAAAAACATCGATGCTGGGACGCTAATCGATAAAGCTATCGATTTTGGCTTCCAAGTCATGTAAACTTTCTTTTTTTCTAACTCTAGTGCAAACCTATGGGTTGAGATTGGAAATCTATTGAAAATAAGTTGAAAAATAGGCAACAAAATATTCCCGGTATCAATATATATACGTAAATCGCTAGGGAGGATCGTAAACCTACAGAAAGTCTTCAAAAGTTCTCTTTTTAAATTAATTTCGAATAAAACCGAGGTATTTCCATGCCATCTATAAGAAAATCTTTATATTTTGCCTAGCACACTTTTGAAATCTACTTTAATTGGTTTCAAATCCACAGGGTAACATTTATCGATTAATAACGATAACAATAACCGATACTATATCGCGTATACAAACCTACACTTTTGAATCGATAAACTACTAGTTGCCCCTTCCAGTGATTACAGGCCTTCCCCAAACGCCCCAATAGTTAACATAGTCGATAATTTTTGGTTTTCAAATTTTTTATTTGTTTGCAAAGAAACCTGGCTGCCAGCCACGCCCCCCTCGGCCGTCGGCGAATGGATTGGGTGGAGTGGGTGTGCGTGAGTGGGCGTTGCTTGTGGTCGCGGGCGGTGGGCGGTGGGCAGTGGGCGATGGACGATGGGCGGGTGGCATGGAGATCAGGCCGTGTTTTAAAACATACATAACACTAATCAGCCGGAGACCGGACGCCGGATGACTGGTCAGCCGCTTCGGGGGATGCCGGAGTCGCTGCAGTCACCGCAGTCCGGCGGCCAACCACTCTCACTTGGCTTTAACGCTTAGTAAGAGGGAGCCGCATAGCTGCCGTGGTGCTGGTGTCCATGGCCGGAGCCATAGGGACCCTCGCGCTCACCGGCGATGCTGGCGAGAGCGGACAGGCCCTGGTTGCCACTCTGAAGCAGCTGGTAGCCGGCGCTGGCGGCGGCGGAGTCAGCTCCCGAAGCGTAAGCGGGCAGGGCACGACCGCTATCGTGCTGGCCATGACCGGATCCATGGGGTCCATTGCTGTGACCGCCGTGTCCGTGTCCGCCATGACCGTGTCCGCCGTGTCCGTGTCCGGAGCCGGAGTGAGATCCCTGGCCGTAGCCCTGCTTGTTCTCGTTGACGAAGTACTTCTCTGCTGGCGGCTTCACCACATTGACGAAGACGGGCTCCACCTTGACGCGACGTGGGTGGTGCTTGACGTAGACCTTGCGCAGCACGATTGCTGGGGGCTTGTGGAGCACCACGGGAGCGGGCTTCACCACCAGTGGGGGATGGTTGACCAGGACCTTGGTGGGCGGGCGCTTGACGATGATGGGGGCGGGACGGTGGATGAGGATCTCACCCTTGTTCTGGGGATAGGTGATCGAGGAGGTGAGGGTGTTGCCCTTGGTGTTCACCGGCTTGTAGGGGATGTTCTGGTCGGAGCCATAGCTGCTCTGGCCGGAGCCATAGCCGCCCTGGTTGCCAGCCTGGGCGACCCCAGCGGCATCAGCTCCAGACTCCAGACCCTGGGGTCCAGCACCAGCGTACTCGCCACCAGCGCCGCCAGCAGATCCAGCGGCAGCTGCAGCCGCCGAAGCAGCATCAGCGCCATCGGAGCCACCATGTCCGCCGGACACGGGTCCGCCATAGCCCTGGGGACCGCCATAATTGGCGCTCGCACAGGCCTGCAAGAAAGGAGAGGGAAAGGGATTAGTTTCGGGAATCAAAGTGATATATTGAGGCTATTTCTAACTGATTTTTGAGTTTAACTTTTACAAATTTGAATTTAGAAAGTGCTTCTCAAACTGGAAGTTATCGGAACGATGGAATTAAAAGAGCAATCGAATATGTTATCGAAGTGAAAAATCCCTATCGATATCAAGAACAGGGCTGTTATAGTTTTTAAGCTGCCATTTTTTTCAAGTGAAAAAAAGAACTAATCTGTTCCATGGCTTCACTGCGAGTCCCAGACCCAGACTTGGATCCTACGGATTGGAAAACTTACGATCAGGCAGGCGGCTAGCGCCCAAATGTATGTCGATCTTGTCATGTTGTCCTCCGGTGCAGTTCCAGTTGCTTTTCGGCCGCTGGTTGTGCTCCCACTTGGATAGTCGACTGTCTTCTGCTGCCCTCCATTGGCGGCCTGCTACTTTAAATATGCTCCGGATGGGTCTCCGGCATTGGGTACGTGACATTTGGCCCACTGGCGACTCCGGTGCCGGCGGTTCCGCTCCGCTTTTGTTGTTGCGCCCCCAACAGTGGCCGCTGCGAGAACATGGCCAAACGCTGATAGATCGCACGCATCTCATCGCATCGCACCCGGCGCATATCACGGCGTCTTCAGCAGCAGCAGCTTCATCTTACAGAGAAACCCAAGCCGCAAGCGAAGCCAAGCCAAAAATAGCAAGAACCCAACCGAGAATCGGAATCAGCTGCCGGGCATTGGATCTCGGCCGCATATCGAGGTCCGAACGTCTGCGGAGATTGCGAAAATAGTTCCGCATTGGCAGACATACTATATGGCATTATATGCTACAATTCGGAGATGGAGTCGGTGAAAGAGAGAGAGAGAAATGGTGAATATACCAACTCGATCTGTGTACAACGTTAAAGGACCTTTTGATTTTTATATTAAAGAGAAAGGATCCTAGTTTACTTGGGTTTTGGGATTTAAGAGCTTTATAACATTGTTTTTTCTTTAGAATTTCTCTCTTGTAACTCTTTAAGAGAGAAGAAAAGCCACTGACCTCCTCTTTATGGGTTCTGATGCACCTATACGGCTTACATAGATCTTTGGAATTTCCTTTATTTATCTAGGTCAAACTCCAATTATTTTATATACATTTATACTCAGATGTTTTTCAATGGCACTTATAGGTTTAAAAACTTATATAAAAACAGACCACTGGGAAGATTAAGATCCATAAAAAGAAACCGAAGAAAAATATATAATTACATATATGTATTACCACCTAAGAATGGCGATTAAAACTGTGCTTATATAATATATCATTCACGGTATTAAGACCAATTTTATAGTCTCTAGAAGGATATTTAAAACATAATTAGGAGTTAAACTTATTTTTTATTGAAAAATTTGTAAAAAAAAATGTTAAATTCTATAAACAGTATTCTATATATTTTTTATACATATTCATGTATATTTACATTAATTCTATAAGATAGACCTGCTAATTTTTAAAGCTGACATTTTTATGGATAGTTACAGTAATTTTATTAGAAGTTGTTATTATTTTTATTATATTTTTAAAGGTTTTTTTAAATAATTTGTTTCACTTAATTGATATCAATTCAATATTGGGAGGGAACTTTTCCCCGCAACATATTTTGTAAAGATAATAACAATCCAAACACTGCATAATAGGAAAACCAAATATTTATCAAGATTTCTTATTAAAGATTTAACAATTTTTCTGTAGACATTTACCCTAGAAAACTTTTTGATGTTTTTCTATGCTAAAATCTATCTTTAATCGATTAAAATGGTTGCTTTTCTAGCTCTAGGAAACCATTTTATTTGTAAGTACTAGATCTTTAAAACTAGAGCAGCTTTTGATGTTTTTTATGCCGAAGGTTATATTTAAATCGTTTAATTTCGATTATTTGTCCAGCTCTAGAGAATATGAAACCTCAGCTTTATGATTCAATCAAGTTTCTTATAAGTAAATACGAGCTCAGGCAACAACAGTGTGAAACAATTCGATTAAAAAGCAACAGATACAAATATTATCAATCATTAATTATCGAGGCTAAAATATGTAAGAGATACGGTTAATATCTGGTTAAATATCTCTTGTAAACGGTATCTTGCGGTATCTTATGGTTTCTTGCGTATCATGCAGCTTTCTTTTAGTATATAGAGTCGAAGTTTAATAAATGGAAGTATAAAGATAAATAAATAAGTATTAAGTATTATTGGATTTTGAACTTGGTGAGTGTTAAAAATATTAAATACATGTCGAATATTGGTTTGTGATTTTTGTTTGTAAATTAAAGTAAAGATTTCTGTCAATTAATCGATTAAAAGAGTTTTAAAGGTTTCAGTTGTAAGCTTGCAGTGTTTTTTATTTTATCAAAAATATAACCAATAAATTATCAGTGTTTTTAAGACTTTATCAAAGTAATCTGACTCTATAGTATGAAGTAAATAGTATAAATAATTTATATTTAAGTGTAGTAATCTCAGTCCAATTGAGGCTTGCATTATTCCACAAATATAAGTTATATGTAGACTTTCCTCCATAATTAAGCCTTCAAACTAGGTAGCTAACTAGCTAAGCTAAGCAATAATTAAATATTTATTTATTTAGCACTGTAATCACTTTCCATTTCCCGTCCCCCTGCCCCCATTGAAATAATTTCCACGAATCGGTTTACATTTTAAGCATTTTCTTCTTTTCATCTTTTATTTTCCATTTGCACTCAGCGCGCACTCGGCCAACAAACAAATAAAATAAATAAAAAAATAAAAAAGCTGGAAAATTTAAATTAAAGCAGCCGCAACGAGCTGAGGAAGATCCTCCCTAGTAGTTGTTCTGGCCATAGGGCGCGGGGCTGGCGTACAGGGGAGCCTCGTGGTTGGCGGAATAGCCATCGGCGGAGGAGGCGGCACCGGCGGCGGAAGCGGCACCGGAGCTACCATAGCTGGGGCCATAAGCCTGAGGCTGGTGGTTGTACTGGGGGGCAACCACGGGGGCCAGAGGAGCCTCAATCTTCTTGCCGGGCTTGTAGACCTTGACGTAGACGGGGTTGAGGCTGAGGGGCGTGGGCACCTTGTTGATCACCTCCTGCTGGTAGATGACCGAGGGCTTGATCTTGTAGATCACCGGGTTGCCACGGACCACAGTCGGGGGACCGCTGTTCACATGGGCTGGGGGTGCACCCGGCTGGTGAACAATGATGGGGGGCAGGGGCTGGGTGGCGATCACCTGGTGGTTGTTGTGGCCCGAGGGCACCAGCAGGGAGCGGAACAGGTGCTGGTCAACGAACTGGGGCGACACCACCTTGATCTTGCCCTGACGGATGTTGCTGGCCAGATTGGTCTCCGCCAGAGACTCGGCAATATCCTCGGAGTTCTTCAGCTTCTGGTAGTTGGGATCGGCGTTCAGAGCCTGGAGCTGAGCCTGGACGCGGCCCAGACGGCGGGCCTCCTCCGGCGTGGGCTGGATCTCGGCCTGCGAGGCGATCTGGTTGGCCGCCGGCTGGTTGCCGCCAGTGGCCACGTTCACGTACTCATCGAGTCCGCCATTGGGACCGCCGGACAGGTACTGTCCGCCATGGTGGCCACCGTGGTGACCATGACCATGACCATGACCATGATTGTGACCATAGTTGGCGCTCACCAGCTGGAGAGGGAGAGAAGAGAACCACAATTAGTTTGGGAATTACAGGAGATGAGGGACATGGGAATTATAGGGATAGGGATTCTTCGAGTACTAACCGGCGCGGCGGCGATGGCGAAGATGCCAAACCAGAGACCGAGTTTCATGTTGCCGTTTACGTGTGGATTGGATCGTCTACTGCTCGGTGTCTGGCGGCTACTCCGGCTCTTTATAGCGCCTATAATCGCTGGCCACCACGGCCGGCTACGTGATCCATCTCCATTTCCGATTCGATTTCGCCGCATTGTTGTCTCGCCATCGTGCCCAGATCGGAGACAACCTCCTAACCCCCACAGTCAGTCGGTCGTCGCTCGTCGGTCGTCAGTCTGCTTTCCGCCCCACTGCAATCTTCTCTTTGTCGGTGGGTCGCCTTGGCCTGAATCATAGGTGGTAACTCTGCCGGAGATACCCCCGAAATCTCCAAATCTCTCAAAAATCTCTCTATCAAATCTCTGAAATACTGCAGATCAAGTTCTGAGTATCTTTCTCTTTTAAAGTATATATCTTCCAGCTGATAAATGTTTTTGGGGGATGCTGTTTCATCTTCTACTCTTTGCAGAGCTTTCTGATTTTCTCTTCGAATTATTGAGAATTATTTCTCGGCTACGGGCAAATTATTTTGAGGCTTAATAGGTTGGTCTTTGATTCGCTCTTTGAAATTATATTTAGATTAATCTGATCTTTACGAAAGTCGGGCTTACTGATTATAGTTTCAGTGCTTTTCCACATCTACTGCTTAAAATCTCTACAATCTGCACAATTTCCCACCAATAACTGAAAGAGATTATAAAAGATTTCCCGAATAGATTTAATATAAATTCGTTAACAAAATTGAAGACTGTCTTTAGTATTACTTTATATTCTTTTGAGTTCCATATTTGATTTATTGATTTTAGTGAGTTCTAAAGCTTTCTCTAAGAACTTTTTACATAGACCAATTAAATATGTATTAGCCTTAACTTTCAGGTAAATTAATATATCTGTAAAGGGTAAAAATTAGCAACAAAAATATATCTGAATGGTATTCCTTCTGTGTCCTTAGATTTAAATTTCTGTTTATTTTTTGAGAATTTTTAGTAAATACATACGTACTAGTTTCAAATTGAATTTATTTGATCTTTTTCTCTTTAGATGTATAGATCTTTATTAAATTATGTAGAAAGACACATCCCTTGACCTTTTTATTTAGTCTAGCTATCGTCTAAATATTTTCTCTGTTTTATTTTTAAAAGAACAACAAAATATTTAGTAAACATTGAAATGAAAGCTTTGCAATGGCTTCTATTTAAATATATTAGTAATATTATTTGTTAATTATTTAATGTTTTTTAAGACAAATATATATTTTTTATCGTAAACAAATATTGCTAAGTATAATAAGGAGTATTTACTTAATCGGGAGATGTTAGGATATAATTTTAAATAGAGAATAGAGAAATGTATACCTTACGATCGCTCAATAGCTGCTATAACGTAGTCAGACATATTTATGGAAATATACGCCAAGAAAATAAATATGATCGCAAAAACTAAGACCGGAGTTCATACTTATATAGAATTCGGTTTTTATTCTTTTTTTAAGAACATTTTCATTAATTAAGATCATCAATTTATATATACAGGACTCAATAATTATTGTATATCTCTGGACACTAACTTGTGGTTCCAAAGGGTTCAAATCCCTATTATAAATAGGACCGAGTCACTGTTTCAAATGTTTTCTTTTCAATCAGACATTTATAAATATTTTTTAAAAATATATACAAGTCCGATATGTGAAATATATGCAGTCTCTTGGATATAGACCATGAATAACCGAAAACGCTGTTTTTATCGTAAATTAGCTTTTCCCACATATCAAGTTGTTATGTTTTTCTTTCTTTTATTTTAAATTAAATATCCTTAATCTCTGTGTCTTTGTGTGTTTTTGGTGTGTGTGTTTTTTGGGTGTGTGTTTGTGTGTGTGTTTTTAGGGTGTGTGTTGGTGTGTGTCAGCCTCATTTATAGAGCTCCCAGGAACCCCTTCAGAGACCCCTTTTGTAGAGAAGGTACGTAAGATCGCGCGTGGGTCGACTGCCGTAGTCGTTGAACGGCGACTTGAAGTTCAGTTGGCTGTCGAAGGAGTCACCTTCGACCTCCTCCTGTCCACCAGCTCCTCCTCCGCCTCCTCCTAGGCCAGATCGCACTGGCGCTGGATTGGATTGGGAGGCATGCAGCTGATCCTCGCTGGAGTTTATGATGTAGCCCTGATTCTGTGGCTTCTGGTAAGTGTTGGGTCTGTATTGAGGTGTTTCTGGGTACTGGTGTTGTTGGTGTTGTGTGTGTTGTTGTTGTTGTTGTGGGTGTTGTGGATATTGTGGGTATTGTTGTGTGTGTTGTGACTGAGGTGTGTATTGTTGACTTCGCTGCTGTGCGTAGTTGTAGCGCTCCATCTGCTGCTGCGCCTGCTGGTGGATGAGATACTGCTGCTTCATGGCCAGCGACTGCCTATCGAAGCTCTGCTGCTGCTGCTGGTTCCGCCTGGCGTAGCCACCCTCATCCGGTCGCTCGGCACCCGGCAGGTACTCATGATGCACCTCCTCGTGGACACCGTTCTGGGTCTGATTGATCAGCCGGTTGTACTCCTCGTTGGTGCCGCCCACCTGGAGATGGATGGCGTGCTTGAAGTCATCGCCCAGATGCTTCAGCCAGAAGCTCTCATCCACCTCGCCGGTGGTGTAGATTCTGGTGGTCTGTCCACTCTTGGGTCTACCCGAACCTGTTCCCGCGCCCGTGGCAGCCATGACATCAACGACATCGTACTGTTCTTCCTCTCCACGCTTCTGTCCCCCCGATCCGGACATGGGCTCCACACGGGCAGCCTTACGGAGATCGCCATTGATTAGTCGATCAGTGGTCTCCTCCGGCTTGGGACTTGGAGTCGTACTGGGACTGGTGCCACTGCCACCGAAGGCCTCCTCATCGCTGGGCGTGGTGTCGCCGGGGTTCTATTTGAGAGGAAATTAATATAAAGATTATAAAGATTGTTGGGAAATCTCCACCATTAACTCTAACTCACCTCGCTGAGAGTCCCCAGAGGCGCTGCTACCAATAGGAGCAACAATATTCTGGGCCATTTTGGCCACATTTTGGAGCAGTTTAAGTTCAACTGAAGCCCCAGTGGCCCATGGATTCCATTTAAATAGCCGCCGAAAAAGCAGCCACATGAGCATGTCCAACAGCCACAACAAAAAAAGACGTGCCGGGACGTGATCTATAACCAGATACAACCATCAGATGCCTCATCCACACGAATCTCCGGCGATCTTGATGCGTCAGTCGATGGCGAGAGAGTGCTTCCAGGGTCATTTGAATTCTTTTGCTCTACTCAATGGGCTTGGGTTCGGGTTCGGTTTCGGGCTCTGCTGGTGACTCTTTTGCTGCTGTTGGGTCGAGATCTTTTTTTCTGGATCTTCTGGTTAAGTCTAGTAAGTAAGTATGTGCCATTAATGGGAGTGTTGTAATACACGGTTTACATGGTGAAAGTCAGGGGCTTATCGCATATAAACGAAGCCCAAATATAACTCACAAAATATCAAAATAAAGTAGAGAATATTAAAAAAAAATATCAACTAAAGTTAATCTTAAAAGCACAGCTTGAAAAGCAATAGGTTCTATTTCTTAGGCCTTCATTTAATGAACTCATTTATTTTGTAAAGTTTTATTAAGAAGGAACAAACTGTAACACCTTTTTAGTTGTATTTTGTTTAAATATGTTGGTATGACATTGTTTGTTTTGATTTTATCTTATTGCGTCTTTTCTTTTTCGCTTTCCGTGACAAAGTGACCGTATCCTTTTGTTCTCCCCATTAATTTCTACTTTAACGCGTCTATCGATTATCGATTAATGTTATACAGATTTCCCACACCAGATAATGTGTTTACGAAATATTTTAGAACTTTTATGGAAACAGGAACTGAACAATAATTCCAGTTAATATTTTTGTTAAAGCCAGGTTTATGCTGCATTTTTATCTCTTTGTTAATGCAAATTATATTTAAAATGCATAGACTTTATTTAAGGATTGATAAGTTTAGGGTTTGAGTAATGTGCATTTATTTTTAAAGAAATTTGAAAACTTAAAGTTCAGAAACATAAAAACTTAAAATTGTTGGGTTTGCTAGATGATCATATAGTTTTAATTCGTTTTTTAAATGGAGCTATATTTACCAATTTAGATTGATTGTAAAACCAATGGATTGTCCGTTATAGGTTTGATTATCATTTAATAAATTACATAAGGAATATCCTTCGATTACAGAGCTATTTAACATTTATTAGTAAAGCTTAAAAGTATTAAAAGTACCATCCGATCGCATCTGTAAACATACTTACGAATAATCCGCACAGAGTTCTGCGAAATCCGCTCGAAATGTTATGCTTTTGCGGGCACGAAGTGTCTGCTGTTTTTTGTGGCTTTTGGCAATATGCTTTTATTTGTGGCATCATTATCAGCGAGTATCTCTTTGGGCTTTCAATGGTATGCGATCGCAAGAATTCGGTCGCTGAATGATCTGGCTATATGTTCCCCCCAAAGAGACCAACTATGCCATTGACAGATCGTGATAAATGTGTGTGTTCGTACACGTTTTAATTGGCTTAGTATATATACTATAGTATAGTAGACAGAGACTCTAATGATGCAATCCAATGATGAGTGTACAATGATTTAATGCTTTTAACTTTATTTTATATGTTAACTATCTATTTTAACAGCATCAACAGTCTAGCCATTTTTTGTGACTCCCTTAGTCGCTATTTGTTTGTCCCTGTCCGTTCGTCTTTGTCCGGTGATCTCTGTTCCTTAGTCTCTTTCCTTTCGTGTCTGTCTTTTAAATATTTTCCAAGCAGATTTTCAAAATTTTCTTGAAAAATTTGCCTTTTATGAAGGAAAATTCACTTTTCAAAAAGATGGAGATCCTAAGTACACGGCGAAAATTCTTAAGAAACGGTTAGAAAACCAAAATTGTATGTTTACGGAGTGATTAGCTAAAAGCCCCGACCCCAATCCGATTGAAAACCTATAGGTTTGGTTTATAGGACCATATATGGTCAATCAGGACCATATATCTTGGGCCGTATTAAACAGTCCAATGCAACGTAGGATGTCCTTGGAGGCGTGTGAAACTGAAGTGGAATCTACTTCTGAATGGAATTGTTAAGAAATGGATTGAGAGCATGCCAAACTACATACAAAATTATAAAGACGAGAATTGTCTTTGGACAAAATGTTAATACGGAATTTCTTTTGATTTTTGTGTTTTGGTTTTTTATTTCTAACTATTACATTGCTCCTTATATTATGTATATTATATTATAATGCTCGTCAAATCCCAGAACATTAAGAAGACTTTAAAGATAAATAAGTATTACTGCAGAGTAACCATATTAATGGCTTTATGACCAAATAGTTCATAAAGTAATAATCATTTTTGCCAAAATTATAAGAGTTTGTGAATGAATGGGGCATACTTTCGGGGGGATTTTACCTCCATTAAAGCCTGGAATCAAACCCCAACCCGAACCCCAAATCATTGAATCGAACTGATTTTTCATCATTCAAACAAACACTTTATTAAACTTTTTAAATTGGGGCCAGCAGAAAGCGGAAGAGGTACACATTTTGTAAGCAAATTGAGGTTGGGACTTTGACTTGGACTTGGACGGAGACCCAGAAGCGAGTGCTCCACTGGCCCAGTTTGGGCCGCATATCGAGCCGAGCTCAGCAGATTGGACTTGGGCGAGACCTCTCTTCTTCAGTAGCTGTCGCAGCTGCAAAGAGAAGAAAGACGAAGCGATTGGTGAAAAAACAAAATAAAGAAACGCCGCAATATTTTTGAATTTATTTTTTATATTCAGTTTTTTCTCTTTTTTTTCGGGCTTTGCTTGTTATTGGTTTTTGGTCTTGGGTTTTGGGTTTTCTAACTAAAGTAAACTACATCTAAGGTTCCTAAGGTTCGAAGGAATCTAGAACCAGGCTCTGAGGTAATCCGAGATGGGCGGCACATTGTAGGTGTCCACACTGTAGCCGTTCTGGGTGTGGCTATTGTAGCCATAAGTCTTCTCCGGCCGCCTGGAGTAGTCCGCCCTGAGGGCGTGCTCCGGCTCCGTGGCCGAGTCAAAGCCCCAGCCCCCCAAGCGGCCATCGATGAGCTTTCGAAGGAAGTCTGTGGTCTGCTGCTTCTGCCCGGGCTCCGGATCGACCAGGCTGCCCTCCGTGGAGGCATAGTTATACCCCGGATGGTGGTGGTACACAATGCCGGAGATGATGCTGTCCAGCTGCGAGTCCGACACATGCTCCACGGGATAGCCGTGACTGTGGCTGTGAAGAGGGGCTCCTCCTCCGTATGAGCGGCGTGTGACCGCCTCCAGATCCCCGGCAAATTGCAGGGGCGTGGAGCTGTGCTCTAGAGGATCCGGCACCGAGGTGGTGGACAGCAACGTTCGCAGCTGCGAGTCGTCCACGAACTTGTAGTCCGCCCCATTGCCGCCGCCGTGCTGGAGCAGCGGCGATGGGATCTGGAGCAGGGGATAGTAACCGAAGTGGGAGGCCGCCCTCTTGGCCGGAATTGAGTTGGGCAGCTGCTGCTCCTCGGGCGGCGGCGGCACCTCCGCGGGCGTGGTCTCCTCAACGGGCATCTCTTTCTGGATCGGTTGCTCTGAGCCTGGCTCTGAGCCTGGCTCTGGATCTGGCGGTGGTGCCAGTGCCGTCATTGCTCCACAGCCCACGTGGCACTGACCGGGCTTAAAGTCCGGATTCAGAGTCTCCGGCATGAACTGTATGATCTCGGGGGCCGTGAGGTCGATCTGTGAGCGCTCCTGCTCGATGAGATCGAATTCTCCCTTGATGTCGCGCTTCCGCAGGCGATGCCAGCTGGAGGGCGTCTTCTTGGTCTTCCGCTTGGATTTGCCAGCTGCTTCCGGGGACTCCACCGGCAGGAAACCAAAGAGCCGCAGCTTCTTGTGCTCCCGCTCCTGCTGGGCAGCCAGATCCTTGTGATAGAACTTGACATAGCGCGGCGGACGCTCCTGAAGCTGCTGCTGGCGCATGAGCCGGCGGCGGAGCAAAGAACCGGGCGGACGGAGATCCCTACGCCGGCGTATCGCATTCGGTGACCTGACCGGAGGAGCTACGTACCTGGGCTTCTGGCTGGAGCAGCTCGAGCAGCTGCACGACGACTTGTACTTGGCCTGGCAATCTGGAGAGGAAAGCGGGAAAGGTGGTTAATGAGAGATCTTGGTTACTCCGGAGTGGCCGGACTTACCCCCCTTGTTGATGGCCACCCTGTCCACCTTGGCGTAAAGCTTGGCGGGATTGGTCTTGGGCGGCGGCGGCGTGCGTGGCTGCTCCACTGTGAAGTCGAAGCTGTAGCTGATCTTGGCCTTCGTCTGGACGGGCTTCTCCACGCGGTAGCCGTAGTCGCTGTTCCCGTACTTCTTGGGCTTGGGCGGTTGGGGAACGTTCAGCTGGTAGCCCAGCTGGGTGGGACAGGCACAGCCCTCGTCCCCGGTGTAGACGACCTCCAAGGGCGCCGCTCGGAGTGGGGAGGCGTGCAGCACGAGCACGAAGAGCAGGCCCAGGCTCAGGCCGAGAGTGGCGGTCGTTCTCATCTTGCTTCGGATTCGGGTTGATCTGCTCGGTTGTCCGCCTTGGTGGCTACTAGCCGCAGACTGCGCCGGTGCATTCTTTATATCGCTTCGCCCAGAGTGGCATCCGAGGCACGGGCATGGGCACGGGCACGGGCACGGGCACGGGCACGGGCACGGGCACGGGCACGGGCACGGGCACGGGCACGGGTCATCGGCAATCTCTCACGCAGCTCCGGACCCCAATGAACTTGACTTTGAGCAAGGTTTTCTTGGGGAGACGGGCGATGGGAGACTGAGTCGCCGGCTTCACTTTGTTATGGTTTTTTCGCTGACCGCTGACCTTTTCAAATAGTTCGCCGCGGGTCGTGTTTTCTGTCAAAAGTCATGTTCCCGGCGTTCGCAGCTTTCTTCAGTGTCGCCCCGTCCCAAAGAGTCGAGATCCAAACACCGAAAGCTACAGTCAAGACTCTGTAGAGGGAACTGGTGGACTTAGTTCAAGACTTTTGGGAATTTTGATTTATTTGTGATTAGAAAGAGTTAGTTTATTAGCTTAAATAATCAAAACAGTGGTGCCCACAGTCCTGACTCGCCCTGCCCTGCCTCTGCCGGCACACGCACAGTATGCCCAGAATGTGAACAAAGCACAAGTGCGGTCAAATTGTAATTTTGGGGCTATATTTATAGCCTTTTTTTTAAACAAAATAACTATTTTTGGTAGACAAAGCTACTTTTTAGGCAAAACTACAGCAAATTAGGGATATTAAGCTATATAACCCCTAGTGATTTCTGTAAAATGATTTCTGTAGAGATTATATTGTATAGATTTGTATATTTCGATATATTTCGTTATAACTCATAATGTTTCAAAATAATTTATTATATCTCGTTATATATCAACATATTTCAATATATGAATTTCATTATATTTCGTTATATGTATATCATCCAACTTCCTATTCGAACTTTTTTCATCAAAGTTTTTAAAGCAAAATTAAAAAAGATTCCACATAATTCCACATAGGGGGTTTCCACTTAAATGTTTTGATTGTCTTAGGCATAGTTCCCTGTATTTAAATACAATATAAATGATGGGAATATTTTGTATTGAAAAACTCTTAAAGAGATCATGGAATAGAACCATTAAATATTTATTATACTTGGCAGCTTAAGCTTGGCAAAGCAATCATAATGAGAGTAAGTAAGCAAAACAATAATTATAATTATTATAAATCTTTTCTTGTGCCAATTTTACCTTGCAAGTTGCCACACATAAACGAGTAAGCAGTTCGACATCTAATTTAGCATGTCAGCATATTAAGTCACCTTTTTTGGCGTAATAAAAACGTGTTCAGAGCTGGGAAAGTACTAGCTAGAAGTTACTTACTTAATGGTATTAATAATAAATTTATAGTTAAAACCAATGGAGGTTGGCGATTAAGAAACAGTTGCTTAGCTTTCTCTGAAGAATAAGATTCGTTTGCTCTCTGGGGGACTTCTTTACTATCATAACCTGACATCTTTTTAAGTTTTAAAAAAATTATATGATTAATTCTCCAATTTCCTCTATATAAACCAGAAAGAGTACACAATAATCCAGCGAATCTTTTGTATTTTATATAAATATATTTTTAAGAACCTAACTTAGAGAGACATCCATCCATCCACCCATTCCTGCCTTAGCGTATGTACATATTTACAAGCGAAGGAATCGGGATTAGATTGGGTTTAATACTCCTCGCTGTCCTCGCGCTTGGCCTTGCGATACGAGGTGATCCTGCCGGGCTTGAAGCCGCAGTCCACGGACACCTTGCCGTAGCTATCGCCGGACTCCTTGTAGTCCTTGTAGGCCCTGTAGCCGGAGCTGGTGATCCGCTTGAACTTGGGGTTCTTGTACTGCTCGGTGATGTACCCCAGCTGCTTGTAGGTAAGCTGCGGGGCCTCCTCGTCGTCGGAGGCGTACTGCTCCTGCTCCTGCTCCTCCTCGGCGTACTCCTCCTCCTCCTCCGGCTTGGCGTAGGTGCGCTTCTTCAGCGTGATCACCTCGCTCTTGAGCTTGAACAGATTCTCCTCGGGCACATTGGAGAAGGTCACCTTCTTCTCCCCATCCACGGGCTTCTGGGCAAAGCCGTAGGCCAGCTTGGCCTCGGGCACATTGATGGCCTTGCCAGCCTGGGCGGCCAGGCTCACACTAATAGGATCCGCTGCGGGGCTATTGTCCTGCTTCTTCTCCTTCACATAGTCGATCCTGAAGGAAAGATAATCTTATGAGTTCCTGGAAGCTAGAGGTGCTGGCTCTTACTTACTTGCCATAGGCGGAGCCGGAGCTGTAGCTGGAACTGGAGCTGGCGGCGTAGGTGCTATCGGTGGCCTGCTGGCACGAGCAGGTGGGCTTGCACGGCTTGGTCTGTGTGCGGAGAGGAGTGGAGTGGAGTTCAGGTGAGTTGAGTTTCGGGTATCGTGAAAAGGTATCGAAATTGGTTTCTATCGCTCCGCATAGCTCCCAGGTTTGGGGGGCACGTACGCGGCGATACATGAAGTGATGCTCTCTGGCTATATATGGTATATGTTTACGGTGATGGAGGTGGCGATGCGGTGACGCAGAGTTGGATGAAGATAATGCCCCCGATGGCCGATGCGGAAATTGTTACTGCAGCTGAGGGGGATGACGATGGATGAATGCCTCGGCTACTTCTGCTGATTAGGCGCGAAACTAATGCTACTTCTTAAGAGAACTAAGTACATATCTTATTAATTTAAAATGTGATTTAATTCATAATTAGTTAAGGTATTTAAGCAATGCTGTTAATACTTCCTAAATTTGTAAAGCTCTTAGCTTATTATTCACATCGAATGAGTGATAAATGGGAAGAATATTAAGAGATATACTACTGGTTTTTAAATACATGTTTTAAGGTTGTTAAAATATTCGAAAATCAAGAATAATCCAACGTAGGAATTTAAATATTTTAGTATTGAATAAAAAGGTCTTCTGGGTAAGGACTTGTACACATTTAGAAACATTTAATATTAAATATTTATATGGAAAACTATGCTACAAATGTATCAACCTCTTTTTTACAGAAAAACATTGTCTGATTGATCAATTCATTACCTAAAAAGAAAGGGTTTAATTATGTTACTAAGTAAAAGAATAATATACTAACAAAAAAGATCCTAAAAAGCATAAAAAATGTATAAACAGATAATAATTAAAATATAACATTGAAAATCTATATTATTTAGTTAAGATTATGTATCCTTTCGACTGGAAAAAGTCATAAAACTGATCATATAACTTAGTCTCAGAGCTAAGGGATAAGGTACTGGATAAATATTTCATATTTAAGGAACAAAATATCAAATTTCCCTTCAAAAAAGATCAACATTGAGAGGAAAGGTTACCAAAAAGTGGTAAAATAACAAAATTAAGTTTCGGTTAAGTAAAATATAGTAATCACGGAAAATAAGGATTATTTTCTCCTACAAAAGGGGAGCTACACATGGGGATTGGGATTAGTCACGTGGATGCTTTGAGGTTAGAGATGATAGCGATGACCCGATGGCCCCCTCTTGTAGCAATCGATCTGCTCGAGCCGCTGCAGACGCTCGGCCAGACGCTGGGCCGCCAGCGTCTTGGCTTCGATGGCGCCCTCGAGCATTCGACGGCCCACAAGGTTGTTGAAGGCGTGCATGTACTGGAAGAGCTCACGTACTTTTCCGCAGGTCTTTGGCAGCTGGGCGGGCTCGATCAGCTGCTTGCTGCACCAGCAGTTGTCCCCGATGGGCGGCAGGCTCACATCGCTGGGCTCGTAATACCTGGGCTTTGGGCGCACAATCGTCGAGCCCTGGCAGCTCTGGCAGAAGTCCGTTCCCTTCTCGGAGCACACGCAGGCGGCCATCAGCTGTTTGATATAAAGAATCAAAGGGAAACACGATTAGTTACTTTATAAAATCATATTATATCCTTTTTTAGGAACACAAACTTCACTTTTATTTAGATTTTTGTCTTGGAAACAGGGTTGATTAACATTCCAATTGGAGCCTTTTACACTCGTTGCCACAGCTGTTGTCTCACTCTGTCTTCCTGGAGCTTTTTCTAACGATTACGCACTAACACACTTGCACTTTGGCCCGCGTCTTTGTTTTGTCATAGCTAGTTGTCCCTTTCTTACTCACCACTTGGATGCAGTGCATGCCCATCACCAGACACAGAAGAAGCTTGCAGGCCTGCATTTTGTGTTATTTTATATTTATCGGAATATCAAATTGTTCGTGTCGTGTGCTCGTCGCTCGTTAAAAGTTTGAACTGACTGTGGGAGCGGTCCACACGGCTTATATAACCGTGACATAACCCACAAGATCTCCGAGAGCTTGGTGTGTCTTCTCAGTGCATAAGGTGCTCTCTTCGAGGTAAATGAAATCTTTGCTCCGGTTTCGCTGTAAATGAAATCTTCAATCGCAGCATCATTGGGGGGTCACTTTCTCGCTGCAACTGACCTTGACTGATGGCGAGGGTCAGGTTCAGGCACAGGCTGTCCCAAGAGCGCTTTCCCCCACCGATGATCATGATGCTCCATACGTGCCTGGGATGCACAAAGATGCACTTGGGTATTGATAAGGCCAATCCAAATCAGCGTTAGCAGACGGAATAGCTGAATTCCAAGAACTTTGGGCGATACGAAAGCCGAAACTTAACAATGAAGTGTGGCTACAAAGTAGAGTGTGAAAAACGGTAATGTTAATCGATTAAAAATCGATTTTTGCTTCGATAACTATGGAAAACTTTGATTATTTTACAGTTCTACTACTGGGTTAATAATAATAATAACGTTGAACTTCCTAATGTAAAGTAATTATTATGGAGTCAGTCATAGGCGGCATGCCTAGTATGTTAGACTCGCAAAAAAAATAATTTTAATTACCATAAAAAGGTGTAATGGGAGTTTATAAACATTTGCTTTAAAACAGGTTTTTTTACAAGAAATATATTAATTTTTAAACAAAAATTGATAAAACAAAACCAAGATAAAGGAAATCCTTAAGTTAAACTCAACTTAGACTTGCAGAGAATTCGACTTTGCAGAAGTTGGACTGTACGTCGAAAATTGCGATTAGAGCCGTTCCCGATTCCTAAATAGGTCAGCGTCATCTCGAACGAATCTGGAACTGACCCGGGAATCGGGAGCAGACTTCACAGAAATGAAATTGGGACATTAACCTAATTAGCGTTTGTTTTTCGCGAATTTTTAATCACAACAGAGTCGTGCTGGGGAAAAACACGGCCTATCGATAACAAATCGCATAGCACTTCCCTTGTGATCGTGGTAGTAATCGGTTTAATCTGAAGCTTACCATATGACACATCAAAATAAACACGTTTCCAGCGTAATCGGGGGCATGTAATACAACTGATGCAACTCCAGTGGATTTTGTTTACCAATGTAATCTAAGCATTTCACCGAATTCACACGTGTTTCTGTTATCGATAGCACATCAAGAAAATCAACGATTAAATATTGTTGTTTTTTATATTTACTAATACGCGCCAGCTTTATTATGTAATGGGAAATCCATTTGAAATGTATTTTTTCCTATAAGGTCAATGACTTTCAAAGATAAGGAATGTAACGATTGAATCCATATAGAATTCAAATAAATTAATAGAATTTCAATGACTATTTGAGATACGAATTTTGTTTTTTAGAATCACTAAGTCTATTTAACAGAATTTCAACAACTGTCAGAGATTCCCAGTATTTTCTTTGGCATCGGAATATACATTTTACTGCAGACTGGCTTGTGTTCGATTAAAGAAAAAAGTATGAATTCATGGAAATTAATAAGGTTCTAGCAAAGTTAAAATATATAAAAGTATTACTTGCACTTTTTAAATATCAATTAATCAATTAATGCTTATTTCAATTACTATATGATTGTCATTCAGGCGGATGTTTACAAAGCGTTGGTAATTATCTTCAAACGAAAACTGAAGACGACCTTGACTAACCGCCATATCAGACGAACTTTCTTCACCCAAAAGATCACAATCGATCAGGCTTCGAACTCGTGGAAAGCAGTGGCAAAATGAGCTTAGGATGGGCTTAGGTTTAGGGGGTTTTAAACCTATTAATGATTGAAAAATGTTTTGTATATTTAAAGGAAAAATAAAGCTAAGTAAAGGAAGCTTAGTTGGCTTAGCTTTGGATTTCAGAATCGAAAGAAATTAGTTAGGTAAATAAAATACTTTAAAAATTATGTTTAATTGGAATACTTATTATTCTACATTTTCTAAAAATCTCTGGGAACTGGAAAGACAAAGCCTTTGGTAAACAAATATTTGTATTTACTGGAGGTTTTGAATTATAACCAAATAAATAACATAAGTTTGTATTGAATCACCACTAACATTATTTAAACTTACTTCTACTTTTAACTTACTTCTAAATATTTATTTATTAGTTAAAAAAGTAATGCTAACCTGAGGATAATCCCCCCTCAGAGTGGTACCGATGCGTGGGTCCGGCTTGTGTTCCCCAAATCCCCAAACAATCCCAAATGGGTAATGGCCCGGCAACAGAGAGCCAGACAGATGATGATCCCGACCTTATCAGGGGGCTGGGTTGTATAAAAGGCCGGCACTGGCAATCCCAGAAACTCAGAGCGACGAACATCGCACAGCCAGCCCCTATATACGGAATAGAAACCGAGTATATACCTTTGAGTATATACTTGGCCGATCCACCACCGAAAGCTTATCAGTCCCAGCAGAGTCCAGCTGGCGAAGCCCGCATCAGTCTCCGCATCAGTACAGTCGTACAGCTTCAAGTGATCGCAAGTGAAACTTCCAAGAAACCAACCCAAAACCCAACTCAAAGCAACTCAGGATGGCAGCAAAGAGAATGGATTTAAAAAGACGCACCTTCCTGGTGCTGAGCGGCAGCTCGAATCCTTTGGGTCAGTCCCTGGCCCTCGAGTTCTGCCAGCGCCTGGCCAGCGGCTCCCTGGCCCTGATCCTGGACGAGAATGAGCAGCAGCTGCGCAGCCTGGAGGAGTTCCTGCAGCACGAACTGAAGCCGAAAACGATTGGTGTACGGATGGGAAAGCTGGATGCCAGCCACTCGAATGGTGCGGATCTCATGGAGCAGGCCTTGGCCTCCGTCCAAGACCCATTCGAGCGAACCATTATCATCCACAACGAGGGCGAGGCGGCCACCCAGGTGCTCATGGAGCCGCAAACCACCCAGGACTGGAAGAGCTACGTCCAGCAGCAGCTCTATGCTCCCGTGGCCCTCAGCCAGAGGTGGCTGCAGTCGAAGGAATTGGCGGGTGTGGAGAAGCTGGCTGTGAATGTGACCTCGTCGCTGATGATTCGTCCGCTGATCCATGTGGGTCTGCTCTGCTCCTGCAAGCGGGCCAGGGACATGTACTTCCGAGCCATGGCCGCGGAGGAGTCGCGTTCTGGAGTCCATGTGCTCAGCTTCGCGCCCGGACTGCTCTCCACCCACCAGACGCAGTGCGATGTCAATGGCAACGAACTCAATCCCGAGGAACTGGTCGCCTCCAAGCGGCTGCTAGAGCTGCCCAGGATCCAGCCACAGCAGGCCACCCTCAAGCTGATCAACATCCTGGAGGAGATCTCCTTCGTGTCCGGCCACGACGTCGACTACTACGACACCTTCGTTTTATGAGTAGCATCGTGGCGGTGGGCTGCGTCCCTGCCGGACTCGCTTCTGAACCTGATGACTGATATGGATGCTGTTTTTGATTTGATTGCCTACGGAACCGAAACCGAAACCCTGAATAAATTCTGGCTGCTCACCCTGATCCTGATCCTGCAAGTGCTGCTCCTTAAAAAGGATGCAAGCGAAAAGGAAAACGAAATCGAAAGTGATATTTTTATTTCTTTGCAAGTGGGTTGGGAAGTGGGGAAATCTATCAATGATTTGTTTTTTTTTTGTAGCACTTTTTCGCTATATTCAGTTCAAAGAATTATTTTTTTAGAGCCTGAAAAGTTTATCCTAGAAGTTCTTCGTTTTAGATTCAGTTAACCTTGTTGGAGGAATGTGATATTATCCTTTTTAAGAAGTCAGATACTTGGTAGACTTTATCAGAAATGATTAGGGTTTTCTGGCCTACAAATCGTACTTATTTTGAACTTTATTTAATTGATATTTCATTTTAATCACGCTGAAAAAGATGGAAATGAATAAGTCTGCATAAAAAAAGATAAATAACATTAAAATTTAATTATTTTTAGATTTTCTTATATTTTTAACACCAAAAGGCCAACATTTTTTGCTTTTTCTTTCATTTTTTCCAATTTAAATATTTTTCTTCGAGTTATACTTAAAGAACTTGACGAATTTCCGAGAAAATTAGTATTTCATATAATTTCATATAGAATAGTAATGTGTAAAAACCCGTATTTAGCTGTAAAAAATATGGAATATATCTACATATTTCATGTATTTATATAGATTTTATATATATTAATAAATATATTATATATACAGTGGGGAGCAAAAGTGATTCCACGTTCAACATTTTCGTGTTCGAGCGCTCATAAAACCTAAACGAATGAAGTTAATGAAACAAACTTTTTTTTCCTAGATTCCTTATTCAATTTGGAACAAATAGACGTAAATAGTAAAATAATATAAGAAGCAATGTAATAGTAAGAAATAAAAAACCAAAACAAATGACATGTACTCAGTTTTGCACCTTATATGAAAAAATCTAAAGAAATTCCGTATTAATATTTTGTCCAAAGACAATTCGTGTCTTTATAACTTTTTATGTATTTTGGCATATTTTCAACCCATTTCTCAACAATTCCATTCAGAAGTTAATTCCACTTCAGTTCCACACGCCTCCAAGGACCACCTACGTTGCATTGGACTGATTGATACGGCCCAAGATATATGGTCATGATTGACCACAGATTTTCAATCGGATTGAGTTCGGAACTTTTAGCTTTCCACTCCAACAAGATAAAATGTTGGTTTTCTACCCGTTTCTTAAGCATTTTCGCAGTGTACTTAAGATCTCCGTCTTGTTGAAAAGTGAATTTTCACGGATGGAAGCCAAAATGTTACAAAAAAATATTGAAAATGGGCTTGGAAAATATTTAAAATAGTCTTCCCTCTTTATAATTTAATCAAAAGTTCAACGGAGAACTCGGTACCATTGGGTAGAACTGAAAATGCCGCAATTGGGGAAAAAAAATAAACCAGATCTCTCCTAGGGAGGTGTTAAGGTTCGATTAAAATTCGCATGGACACAAAAAAATTAGACAGTATAAGATTGGAAATGTGACATTTGGTCAAAAGAATCCATGCTTAACCATTTCCAGTCGAATAGGATGTAGTATTGGTCGCTTAGGTCCAGCAACAAGCTTCAAAGACAATATGTGAGCAAGCCGTATAGCATGGAGGAGGAAATATAATAGCTTTACATCGTGGCAAGTTGAGCCTTTGCACACAATTGATGGAATTATGAGTAAAGAAGACTATTTTAAATATTTTCCAAGCAAATTTTCAAAATTTTCAGGACAAATGTGGCTTCTATAAAGGAAAATGTACTTTTGAACAAGACAGGTATCCTAAGTACACTGCTAAAATGTGTAAGAAATGGGTGGAAAATAAAAATTTTATGTCGATGGAGTTATTAACTCAAAGTCCCGACCTCAATCTGATTGAAAACCTATGGTCAATCATGATCATATACCTCGGGCGATATCAATCAGTTTAATGCAAGGTAGGCGGTCCTTAGATGCGTGTGAAACTGACGTGGAATCAAATTCTAAATTAAATTATTGAGAAATGGGATGAAAAGATGCCAAATTACATAAAAAATTATAAAGACCATAATTGTCTTTGGACCAAATATTAATATGGAATTTCCATTGATTTTTTCATACAGGGTGCAAAACTGAGTACATGTCTTTTGTTTTGGTTTTTTATTTATAACTATTACATTGCTTCTTTTATTATTTTTCTATTTACGTCTATTTGTTCCAAATTGAATAAGGAATCTAGGAAAAAAAAAGTTTGTTTCATTAACTTCATTCGTTTAGGTTTTATGAGCTCTCGAACACGAAAATGTTGAACGTGGAATCACTTTTGCTCCCCACTGTATGTATTTATTAGATCACCGAACCAAGATCCCCCATAGCACATCACAATCGTTTATTAACCTTTGATTTTCTTCCTGTACAGTCAGTGATTTTATGATTCAGCTAATGTATATATATACCATATATAATATATAAAATATTATATAGATTCACGCTTCATTTGAAAAAGTTCAAAACAGAAAAAGCTTCTAGACAGGCTTTAGCGATAAGGAATCCCGCTGATCAGAGATTCTACGGAAGACACGTGGCCATTTATGGATGAGTGGGGGGATGCTTGTATATACAAATATTTTATAAAAATAAATATATACGAGTATATGTACTTATACTTATTACTTGCACTGTTGCCAGGCTGGAAACGGAAAGCCTCTTGATCAGGGATGGGGTTTTCTTGATTTTAAAAGCAATTCGTATACGAAATTATTAAATTAAGGCCACCCTCTAAATTAACAAAAGGTAATTTTTTTTTATCGATCAAAACAATAGTTCGATTTGTTATTATTATTAAGAAATATGTGCTCCAACTGGTATTTTTTTTGTAGTGTATTCAAAAACGTTCCTCTGCTCCTGCCCGCTCGTGGTCCTCTCATTATGTTCTGGAAGTAGTGTTTCTTTGTATTGTGTTTGCACCTGCTCATCCTGCTGCCACCGCCGCTCCTGATCCTCTCTAGAACTCGTCGTGGGCGATATACCGCTTGACGTAGGCCACCAGGACGTGGAGAGCGCGACTGTTGTCGTAATCATCAATCTTCTTGCCGTCCTCGATCCAGAGCAGCGTGGGATACGTCTTTATCTTGTATTTTTGACAAGTCGTACGGAACTGGGTGCAGTCGATCTTCGAGATGGAAACGGATGTCGCCTGCACCAGCTCCCTGGCCAGCTCGTCCCAGATGGGGGCCAGGCGATAGCAATGAACGCACCAGGGATTATGGAATTTGACAAAATGCTTGCCCCTGGCCAAGTGCTGGGCGATGGTGTCCGCGGTGAGGATGACCACCTTGCCCATGTCGGGGTTAATAAGTCTCGCCCCGAAATGTTTGGCATCAGTCGGTGTGTTCAGATCCATGTCCAGTCCACGGCGAGTGGAGAAGTTTCCCAACAGATCCGCTTGGGTGGCGGACAGGAGAGCGAACATCAACAAAAGGGCAAAAGCCGCGATCAACAAAATAGATTTGGTTAACATTTTGGTACAAAAATATCGAGCTGACTTCAACCGAGAGACGAAATCGAATGAGAAAGTCCGTACATTAGTTTGGAAAGATATTAGAAAGTATACTGAATGTCGTAACAAACACAATGGTTCTGTTGGGTTTCTTATGAAATATTTGAAGGAAAAGGCTATGGAATGTGATACATCTATTTTATATCAAACATTTTATATACATTTATTATAACTATATTTCGGTTCAATTAACGTAATATATTTTCCATAATTTACAAAATCACCTCGCTTAAAAATATATTTCCATCCGCAAGGCATACTTTTAGGAATTCCTTTCTTGGAATATCATCAATAAATTCAAGTTTAAGATTACACAGGCAAGCTTTCCATCGAATACATTGTAGCCGAGCTTCCATAATCGGGGGAATATAGTCATTAAAACATTATAAATCAATTTACGATCTTCAGAGCTTTCCCTCACGGGAACCGAGATTGCAAATGCTCTAGATTCTTGATTCTAGAACCTTGAACCCGCTTACAATGTTGCATGAGCTTCCATAATCAAGGGAAAATAATAATGTTTATTTTGTTATATGTATATTTATAGTTAAATCTTCAACATAAACTATTCATAGGAACTGTTTGTCGAAATCTTCCTTTGGTATTTCTTTAATTAAACTTTTATTACTAACTGGCCATTTGTCTCTTATTTTCTAGGAACCAAAAAAACATATTAGGTTATTTAATTTAATTTAAATATATGTCCAAAGCTATAGTTCCTTACAATTTCTTTAAGTTAACTTACTAATTAAAGCAAGCCATTTTATTTAATTGAAAAAAGATTACAGATTTCGATATTTTTAATTAAAAAATCGATTTTAAATCGATTAATATCGTCGTTTCTGTCGTTCCAACTCTACTTTTCTAAATGTATTAAAAACATTGAACGAGATTACACGTAAATGTTATAATTTGATGAAATTATAGATCCAAAACCAATATAAATTCTTAATTACATTTTTTAATAAATAAAATTTTACCAAATTAAAATCATTAAATGTTTTTAAAAGGTTGGCCAAAATACATTTTCTTAGTTCATAATTCTTTTTATTTTTATAGGTGTAATTATATTATTAAATACAAAGTAAATTTATATGTTTATTGCTGCTACAAAGTTGCCGAGCTTTCGTGAGCAGATTACGCAAATCTCGAATCGAACTCAACTCTTTTTCTCTTGACAATCGCTGGCCGGGCCCGACCTTGACATTGGCTTCGTCGCGTTGATGTCTTGCATTCCATTATTTATTATTTAGCCAGAGGTATTACGATAAAGCCCGTGATATCTGCGATATTCTGCCGGCAATTCGGCCGACGACATTAACGATGCGATTAATAGAACATAAGCAATTAATTAAATAAAATCGTTAAGCAAGAGCCGGCGATAACCTTTCCTCCTAACGGGCAGAGCTTTAAGCCCGAGAGAGCGTGGCAGCGGGCTTGGGAAGAGAGAGAGCGGATTAAAAGGGGGAAGAAAGAAGGGGAGCAGAGAGAGGCTGTGATGGAGAGAGAGAGTGTGACATGAGCGTGGTCTTAGGGGGGTCATATCCTATCCCATCATATCCCCTCCTATCATAAATAATAAATAAAAATAAAACAAATACAAAAAAGCACTGAAAACTTCTTTAAATAGTATATATTTATAGATATTTTAATGATCTTAATTTTTTTTTTAGCTTATACATGTTAATTTAGGTCTTCCGAGCTACGACCCTCCTCCCAAAAAAAAGGAAAGGCTTAAGCCCCTGTACACTTTTACCCAAGTACGCTCCTGACCAAATAAAGTCAGGGAGCTTTGGTCAGCTGTGAAAAAGCTGTCCGAATCAGGTAAAAGCGAGTTAAAAAAAAAAAAAACCTCAAGTAAAGAAGGCAGCCAACTGTTGCTGCTGGAGCGTGTGTGTTTGGAAAATAGAAAGTAAATTAGTCTTATTCCTGGCGCAACTATGAACCTGAAGCAGCGCACGTTCCTCCTGGTGACCGGAGCCTCTCGTGGCATTGGCCGCGAGTTCGCCCAGCAGCTCTCCGGCCGGATCGAGGCCAGCGGATCCGTGGTCGCTCTCTTGGGCCGCAACCAGCCGCTGCTGGAAGAGGCCAAGACCCAGATCTTGACCGCCCAGCCGAAGCTGGCCGTGCACACCTACTCCCTGGAGTTGGCCACAGCCAGATCGGAGGATTTCACCAAGATCCTGGAGACGGCCCGTGGCGAGAACGCCGCCTTCGAACGCGCCATTCTGATCCACAATGCCGGAACGGTGGGCGACACCTCCAAGCGGGCCAAGGAGATCGGGGACACGCAGTTCCTGCAGCAGTATTACCACACCAATGTCTTCTCGGCCATTGCCCTCAACTGCGAGTTTATGCGGTTCTTCCAGGGCGTTCCCAAGCTGGTGGTCAATCTCAGCACTCTGGCCGCCATCGCGCCCATATCCTCGATGGCCCAGTACTGCACCGTGAAGGCGGCCCGTGAGATGTACTTCCGTGTCCTGGCCACGGAGGAAGCCGCCCCGGACACTCTGGTGCTCAACTATGCCCCCGGTGTCATTGACACCCAGATGACCGAGCAGGTGCAGCGCGAGGCCCACGATCCGGCCATAGTTGACATGTTCCGCAAGCAGCGCGAAGGCAAGACCATGCTGACCCCAGCCCAGACCACAGAGCGCTTCATCAAGGTCCTGGAGGCCCAGAAGTTCAAGTCCGGGGATCATGTCGACTACAGGGATGACAAGTTTTAGGTTTTAGACGAAGAAAATTGATGTCTAGCTTTGGTAAAGGGAATTTTTGTATTAGGAGCTCAACAATAAAATTACAGCTGTTTCAAGCTTGGTTTTGTTTTTTTTAATTTAAAAAATATTACATTTAAGAGAGGATTTTAGGTAAAATATAATATGAATTCAGCTTAAAGGCTTCGGTATGGTCAGAGTTTGCAAAAGGATCAAAAAGAACGGAATCAGAATAACCGCCGAGGTAAGAGATTAGTTTTCACTCTCTTGAGATCCTATCTTTCTCTCTCTCTTCCATGCTTTTCCTGCAATGTACAAGCAATAGCAAACGCGAGAGTTTCTTTGTAGCTGCACTCGGAAAGAACTTCACACTTGTTCTCTCCGGAAACTATAAATCCCTATCTCTCTCTTTCTCTTCCACGCTTTTTCTGCAATGTACAAGCAATATTAACGAGAGAGTTTCTTCCTGTGCTCTTGGAAACGGAACCGAAGGATTATAGGAGCTTAAGTCGAATGTACGAGCTCATACATAACTGATAACAGATCTACGAAGACTACGTTCCATGCTCTTCTTATCAGCATCCATAAAAATCAAGAGAGTGAGCTCTGAGATTTCACGAAATTAAACACAAAAGAACTCTTCTCCCCGTTCTCATTTTAATTAATGTCTTTAAATCAATATTTAACAACGCTTCATGGAATAATGATAAACATTTTTGGGTCAATGTGAGATTTATGTGAGGTATTTTGTATTGAAACTAAGGAAATAAAGAAACAAAAGCCAGAGACCAACTATTTGCTAGAAGAAGTCCGCGGCACTGCGTCGCTTGGTGGGTATCTTGAGCAGATCGTCCGTGAGTGTGGAGCCCGTGTCGATGGGCGTGTTTCTTGCCGGAGTGCTGATCTGTTTGGGCGGACGCAGCGGAGTGGTGCTTCTCACCACGCCCGGCGTAACCTTTCGCCTTCGCGCGGTGCTGCTCAGCGGCGATGGCGTGGCCCGAAGACCCAGTTTCCCGGTGGCCAGGCGCTGGGCTGCCGGCGACATGCTCGCCAGCCGCTCCATATTGGTGCGTATCAGCGGCGAGCCAATATTCCGACGGGCCGTGTCCAGAGCCATCTGTTTCTGGTTCCGCATCTTCTCGCTGACCTTTTCGGCCAAGGCAATGGCTATGTTCTCGCGCCGGGAGTTCTCGTTGATCCGGAACGAGGGTCCCTGGGTGGGACGTAGCGGTGTGTCGCCGCCATCCAGGCGGAAGGGCGTGCCATCGATCTCGCCCCAGGTCATGATGGGTGAGAAGGCCTCGCCGGGTCGCGGGGATGGTGAGCGCAGGAGATCGAAGCCTCGTATCCGTGGCGTGGCCGTAGCTTCACCGACCCCACCGGCTGGCGTTTCAATCACCTTCTTCATGTCCATCTCCCGGTGCTGAGCCTCGTCCGGCAGCCTGGTGGCTCCGTGATGAATGCTTTGCTTCCGCTCCGCCGCCTGGACACGCTCCTCTTCGGTGTACTCCACGCCGTCGGGCACATACATGATGGAGTTCATGTTGGTGTACTTCCAGGTCTCGATCTTCCTCAGTGGATCGGGCTCCTCGAACTGTTTCTCGATGCTGGGCAGCATCAGGGCCCGCTGCAGTTGCTCCGCCGACAGTTTCTCGTGGCTGTAGAGCACGGCGTACTTCTGGCGCAGCTTCGCCTCTGCGGTCTCGATTATCTCCTGGAAACTGTGGTTGTCCTCGCTGGTGTAGTTCTGCAGGAAGGCGTCGAGCGAGAGCTTCGAGGTGGTGTCTGCCCCGCCCTCGGCGTCGCTCTTTTCGGAGCCGGCAGTGGAGCGCGGAGTGTCTGTTTGCCGCGAGGGCGGCAATGGTGTGGCGCTGCCGTTGGCCTGGCTCACGGGCGTCTCAAAGGTGGCCGGGGACATGGCTAAAATATAGTATTTAAGTTAGTTAGTTATAATATCGATTCACTAAGACGTTATCGCTTAAATACCCACCATTATTGCGCTGATTCTGACGCCTGCCGCTTCTCCCCATCCCGGGAATCCTGCCCAGACTGTAGCGCTCCCGAATCTCGGCCATCTGAACGAAATCCCGCCGTGACTCCGCATCCAGGTAATCATTCTGGGCCCGCAGCTTCTCCAGATCGGGGAAGAAGTCGCGCTGTATGATTTTGGACATCTCCTCGATGTACTTCTCCTCCGTAAGGATCTGGGGCTTGTTTTTCTGATGCACAACACCAGTCGGCTTCTTGAACTCCGCCAGCGCTGTGTTTTGGACGCGGGCCATCTCCATGGCCAGGCTGCCGGGTGTCGCCGGTGTTCCGGGTGTCGCGGGCGTACGCGGCGTCTCGTTCATGGCGTAGATTTTCTTTTTTTGCCCAGAATTACTTTGTTTTTATGAAATTGCGATGATAGGCCCTAGAGGTGGCAGTAACATTGATGTTAATCGAACTATCGATTACAACAAATTTCTTGTGGGCTATCGATGCTATTTATTTAATTGAGTACCGTTTTCTAACAATATATGTACATTTTAAAGGCTTACATATATTTATAAACTAAATTAAGAAACTAACAAAATTTCTGCTAGCATAAAACATAACGCTGCCTTGGAAAACGGTCGGTATATCGATGTTTTTGCATTCTTATGAAATTTAATGCAGTATGACCGTTCATCCCAATTTCCAACCATCTGGCAAGGAGCACATATCGAAAAGTTATCGCCCGTTGTGGAACGTATTCGGCAGGCGCGCAGATTTGGATTTCTTTTAAATTACATTTTTATTATTACAGATACATGGCTTAAATTTTGAGAAAATGGGAACATAAACCATAAAAATAGAAACTCTTTTGATTAAAAGATAAAATTAAATATTTTGGAAATAAATAATTCAATAAATCACTTGTTAAAAAATAATTAAATAATGTATTTAAAGTTTTTTTTGCTAATTGGCTGGCTAACCAACAATGGTTATAAATAATCCCATTTTTCTTTAACTATATAAAGAAAATAATAATATTCTAGATACTACAGATTAATACCCAATAGTTTTTAAATAGGAAAATCAATCTTAAAATATAAATGTACGGGTTTAGCTATTAAACCCTGAACTATTAGCCAAAATAAACCGAATTTTGTACGTGTTTCCACTTGATGTTCCTTTTAAAAATAACCGGAAATAGATCATAGAAATTACTCAAACTGCTAGAAGGGCTAAAATAAATATGGGCGAGGAATTCACAGCAATTCGACACACAGAAATATTAGTTACGACTTGGCACTGAATCACTGGTCGTAGGTTTCTGCGCGCCATATCTTATCACTTGCATTACCCATGTCGATGGGGGCCCTATCAGTATCTGTAAGCTCGCCGCAGCAAGCTCCGAATCCGAATCCCGCTCCGAAACCCAACTAGCTGGAGCTGGAGCACACACTCCGCTGGATTTTTCGTTAGTCTAGAGTCAACCTTCCTCCGCGTCGTTAGCCATCGATCGCCGTGAATTTCACAAATTAACTAAATAGCTCGCCCCCGAGATCGAAATCGAATTTTAAACATGAAGTACTACCTGTTGGTGATCGTTGCCGTGTCATTTCTGACATACATCAGTTGCGGTAAATCTCAGCCCTTTTCCCAGTGCATTCTTTTTTAAATTCTTTTTTTTATATATTATTTTTGTTCCAATCGGTGTGGTGGTGCATTATGTAAGAAGGTGTGATAAGCGGTGGTCTCATGGACGTAAAAATAAATTCGAACGGCGGCATATCTTATCGACGGCCCATAGGCTATAGCCTGTAGAGGCCTTCAACTATTTAACTTGGCCTAGTATTCCCCTTTTTTTTCTGTGTGTCTCTTTGCAGCCGGTAAATGAGAAATTAAAAAAATACTATGGATACTGATGAGGAAAAACCTGTTTTCTGTTTGAATTTATTTTTTAAATCAATCCCGCCTGACCTTGGCAAGAATCTTTTTTTATAATGACGTTTTTTTCTTGTGATGAAATACCATAAATTGCTCATGGATGCAGGCTTATCACCAAGCACGGAATTGAGTTTCTGACTCTTACATTTCAGTTTATTTACTAGATGCCCTTGAGATTGGCGTTATATTAAATTATTGATTGATTTTAGAACTTGAATAGTATCTGTGAGTTGTTAAAATAAAAATATAAAACAAAAAAAAAACGAGAATATAATTATATATATTGACAGCCTTATTATGAATCAGAAGCTTCTGCAACTAGAGCTGGCAAGGCATAAAAGTTACCGATAAAATCGATTTAAAATCCATAAATTTCGATGTTTTTCCACCTTTTAAACACTTTTAAACGCTTGTAATCCTTACAATCATTAAGCAAAGTTACTCCACCCATCAGTTAGTTTCCTAATACCTAAATTGTAAATTTACTTAACTTATCTCGTTGTGTGAGGCATGGAATATGTATACGGCGTTGACTCATTTTTGGGGCTATGTACACGCCGATAAGAATCGATTGCGGTAATGGGTAACAGAGAGAGAAAAAAAATAGGAAAATAGATAACAAGTGGAGCGCAGTACAGTGCGAGCCATTAACAGCTGGCAGAACAGATGAAAAATTGATGGGAGTTCGATAAAACTTAATTAAATTTGTTATTAAATATTAAAGGCAAAGATTAAAAGGAATGATAGCTTAATGCTGGGTTTGTGGTAAATTCGTTATGGGAAACTCCCTGAAATTCCCTTTACTTGAAATCGTAATAAAATGGTTATTTAATCCGATTTGTTTTAAAGATAAATCACAAAAAATGGCTGTAATTAATAGCTTTATATTTAAAGTTTTTGATTAAATTATATTTTTATACAAGTATTAGGATTTTCAATTGGATAATTGTATAATAGGCTTCACATATAGGCTTAAAAATGGGAAAACAGCATTTATATCTCCTGATTTTCTGACTTTATGTTAAAGTTATAAAGATCCAAGTTGGTTTATTATTAAGGGAACAGCTGTATATGCAATATGTGCAATATGTGCTAAATAACATTAAAAATGTTTTGTTAGGATAAAAAAATAAATAAATAAATGAATAAATAAAGAAATACATAAATTTCAAAGTTAATCTTAGACAGTTATAAATTATTATAAATTAAGACCCTTCTAAAAAATATTTAACTAGATTTCCTTTTAAAACTGAGGGACTAACATGCTTTGTAAGCAGTTTTTATAAATATCAAAGGTTAAACACTCATGGAAGGCACCTTATAGGCATTTGGACCTTGGACAATGGCTACAAGTGTAGTTTTTTAGCCATTTTATTGTTGATTTTTAAAATTTTTTTTTTGTGTGCGAAACCTACAACCCATTACTGTAATCTAATCAGGCTCTCCCGGCATCTCCGTTCCCCTCGCTCAATTCGCAGATGGCTGCATTCAGTGCAACTCGAAGACCAACGAGCGCTGCGCCACCGATCCGCTGAGCCTGCTCAATCGCAACTGCTCGGATGGCTCCTCCAACTGCTACTCCCGCGTGCTGGGTGAGTGATTCAATTTAAATTCAATTAAAATATAATTTTTAATGCCTTAATTTAATTAATAATTAATTAATTGCCCACAGATGGCTACACGATCCGCGGCTGTGCCGCCGATCTGGACAATGCCACCCGATCCACGTGCAACAACGAGCTGGTCTGCCAGATTTGCACCTTCAGCGAGGGCTGCAACCGCAACCTGTTCCCCCTGAGCCGCGCCCAGTGCCTGCAGTGCTCCGGCAACTCGACGTGGTCGGTGTGCGCCAACGAGACCTACAGCCTGGCCTCCATCTGCCCCATCTACAAGTTCGGCGATCAGTGCTACATCCGCAACAGCAACCGCACCGTGGACGGATCCTTCCAGCGCGGTTGCCTCACCTCGGCGCGGGCCAACAAGCAGTGCGTGAAGGACGGACACTGCTACACCTGCGAGGGACGCGGCTGCAACTTCCTGGCCGCCAACGATACCCAAATCCCCTTGGCCCGCGACTCGGGCGTCCAGGTGGCCATCTCGGTCTCCCTGCTGATTGCCGGCCTCCTTGCCGCCGGAAGGGTCTAGGTCGGGGCCACTTGAGACTTGGCCACAGCTTCATCCTGCCCTCTAGAGTATCCTTCGCCACCTCGGCTGTCCTCCTCCTCCACCTCTGTCGGCGGCCTGAGCATTCCCAGCAGCATTACATATATTTGATATAATTTTTTTTTACTTGCTTTTGAACGCTAAAAAATAAATAAAGATGAAAGTTAAATGAGGAAGAGAAAGAGTGGAAAATTATATTTATTTATGGGAGGGTGCATATCTGAATAATGGAAAATATACGAAGATATACTGGCAAAAGCTACTCTAAAAACAGAGAGCCATTAAATTATATTTAGTACTTAATTTTTTACAATCTTCCGCCCCTAGTTGGCCTCAAAATTCAAACGAAATTTTAATGAGAGAGTGGCGTTAATATTGATCAAACATTTTGTTTGCCTTTCCTGACTTTACGAGGTGTCAACGGGCGGCACTTGACGTTCCCGAGTTCCCGAGTTGCAGTTGACACTTCTCTCCCTGAGACATCCCCCAGATCCCAGCCAGAATCAGAACGAGAAGCAGAAGCAGGATCCAGAGAACCGGAAGCTCTCTCCGCCAATGAGGCTGCATAAATGTGTCGACGCCTTCCGAATGTTTGTCAATTAATTTTCATGGCTCTCTTTTCCGGGGCCATTTCCAATCGAAATGGATGTGCGGAAATAGATCAGCGGCTTGTGGAAGCGGAAGAGCTAAGAAAGTTCACATTTGTCAAGAGAAGGTGGGATTAGTATTATTTATTTATTTTTTATTCAAAAATAATAAATAAAAATAAGTATTATCGATAATTTAAAAAGTAAAAATCTAAAATTTAATCATTATGGTGTATTTTTTATTTTAAAACTGATGATGATTATGGTCCCTGCTCTTAATTATTATTTTATTAATATTAAAGCGTAAAAGACAATTTAAATAAGTTCATTCATAGCGAGATTAAATTCTCTTATTTTTTATTTTATTAATATTAAAGCGTAAAAACAAGTCAAATAAGTTCATTCATAGTGGGATTAAATGTAAATGTAAATGTAAAATTAAATGAGTGGCCCCGACTGTGTGATACCCGGTTTCCAAAGCTGTGAGCGTTAAGTTAAAAGGAAAATGCGCTAGAACGCCTTAAAAGAGCCTTGAACTCACAAATCACGCTTTAAAAAAGAAAGAATTTTATGTTATGAAAACCCTATTAAATATCTAAAATATATTGATAACAAAGAATTTTTGTAGTAACATATTTTGGTATTTAGTAGCACTCTCCCACTCTTACTCCTGAACCCACACAACCCACACACTTCGTTATAGTTTTGAGCAAGAGAGCAAGTGAGCCAAGCTAACTTGCCGTATGTTTATAACTTTATAAATAATTTCAATAACGCTTAATTAAAGGAGAGTTGAACAAGAATATAAATTAAATAAATAACTATATTCTGCAAATAAACTAAAGTAGTAAGTGCCAGCCCACTTCGAAGTCTCGAAGGTTTATTCGTTGTGATTGTAATGCAAAATTTAGAATTCAAATCGTTGTGGTTCGTGGGGAAGTTGGCCAAAAATATTTCAACTGAAAACGCAGTAACATGGAAAACGAAAAACAATAGAAAACGAAAGAAATTCTTCTACTTATTTTTTCGGTTCTTCTTGGCATTCTTCTTGGCGTTCTTCTTGCGATTGTTAGCCCCGGTTGACTTGGAGGAGGGCTGCGGATCGCTGGTTCCTGGCAGCGCCAGCGGCAGCGGCAGCGGCAGCTCCTGGGCCAGCGCCAACGGACCTATCAATGGCAGAGAAATCGCCTTTGGATCCAGGGGCAGGGGTTTTGCCTCCACCACCGTCTTCTTTTTGTCGTCCTTGTTGGCCATTCTGAAGACTAGCTCCTTTAGGGGCAGAGGGGCCATGGCCTCCTGATCTAGGGCCTCCTCCTCGGTCTCGAGCAGCTCATCGGCCTTCTTGCGGCTCTTGGGGCGTCTGTAGAGGGCCAGGAAGTCCAGTTCGCTGGAGGAGACGGACGTGATATCCTCCAGTTCCTCCGTGTCGATGTCCTGCTTCTCCATCTTGCCGCAGGAGCGACTGTGAAACGATAGCTGAAGCTTGGAGCCCGTGGCGGAGCCCGCATCAAAGTTTGTGACTTCCTGGTCCTGCTCAGCCTCCGTCAAGATCTCCCCGGCCAGCTGCATCTCCTCCAGCTTGTCCAGCTCATCCTCCCGGTCGCGCATCTGCTTCGGCGAGAAGACCAGTGGTTGCCAGCAGAGGTGCAGCGTGGACATCCGCTTCACCCCGACCTCCTCAAGGATACTGCTGTTCTCCAGCAGGCGGCCCTTGTAGGTCAGCCGGCTGAAGCCCATGGGCACGCTCATGTGGCGCCCGATCCGGGCCTTAAGCTGGGCCACAGTCCCGAAGTGATCCAGCTCGTACAGGGTCTTTCTGCCGTCGCGGGTCACCACGTGGATAAGCATCTGCCGCATTTTCGTGAGTGAGGCTTAGATTGGCAATGAATTCTTATTCTCTCTCTCTTAGTTCTCAAGGTCTCTGGTCTCTGGCCTGTGTATTTTGAGATCTGATCCGATCTGGTCAAGGAAAATTTTAATGTGAGCTGCTCGTCCGAAAGGTCGTCGTCGAAATGATATGGAAATGGCAGGGCAATCTGCGGTGACATTTTCTCACTTGGGTTCTTGGTTTTATGAAGCGAAAAGTTTTTAAAAATAAATTGTTCTGATGGAACAATGAGCAGGAGGTAGGATCTAATAAGTAACAAGCCAAGCAAGTGGACAGCCCGGCTACTTAAGCTCTGCCGCACGAAATGCTGCACCGTGTCAGCCAGGAAGTTCTTTAAACCTAACCCAACCTCAATTCCGCGCCCATGTGGTGGAAAAACATCGTTGTTAATCGGTTTAAAATCGATTTTGATTATACAAACATCGAAAAATTTGGTTCTACAATAGTTCAATCATTTTTTTTTATTTAATTCTCTTTCCTTTTTATTATTCTTTTCATAAGAATTTTTTTATTTTTTTTCAAGCATCGGTTAATCGGTTAAGTATCGATTTATCGACATAGAAACATCGAACATTTTGAGCGAAGTAAAGTCGATTGTTGCTTAAAAAAATATTGAATTCATCTCTTTAAGGTATCGTTAAATTTGGTTCTTATCCAGATATAAATGTTAATCGCTTGAAAACTAATAATAGTATAAAAAAAATATCGAAGATTTCGATGTTACTTTGCTTCGATTACTTTGCTTATTCAAAGAATCAAAAACTTCGATAAAAATAAATAAAATTAGATTAAATAACGAAAAAAATTCTTAACAATATGACATTATATATTTATACCCTTTTTTTTATTACATTACTTATAATTAAAGTACTTGCTCATTAATTACTATTTGTTTACCAAATTTTCAGATATTACAATAATATTAATCAAATCTAATTTTTTAATAAACTCTTAACATTTGCTTAAATTTAAAAGAGGTTTCTAGAATCTTAAATTATCTATGTCTTAAATTGTAAAAACCAAACATGTTAGCTAAGAATTCTCTGCAATTTCCCTAATTTTAGAAGAAAAGCATAATTTTAGAGGGCAAATCAATTAGGTTTTGTAGATCTACGCACTAATCAAAATATATAAATAATTTCTCCCTAAACAGTAATAATTTAATGCTCAACTGTTTGTGCTTAAACAAATAATTAACAAGTAATGGCATTGGCAATGCAATAACGATTTATCAAATTTATGAGTTATTTATGGACTGTGCTTTTGGGGATCATATCGCATCTGATACGATCGATGCGGTACTGAAAATGCCAAAAAACAAACGAAAATGGTTCCAGAAAGAAGCCACTTAACTCAAATTAATTGTAAACACAGAGGCGGTAGAGCCGAAAAATTAAGGAAAAACAATAACACTAACAGAGAAAAGCAAAAGCAGAAACAGAAGCAGAAGCAGAAATGGCAGTTCCATAAATGGATAATGGATAAATCCTGGGCGCAACTGGATGCGGAGATTTATATTGGAGGAAGGTAAACAAATCGGCTCAGGTGGAAGCCCAAGCCCGGGCCAGGTACCTACCGTTAATTGAATGCCCGTGGCTGATGAAAAGCAGACCCCGTTTCGGAGGCAAAAGGGGGCAAGGCAGGGCAGAGTCCCCGTGGATCTAACGGCAAACAGACGCCATTTTAATGGAGCCCCATCGCCGCCTCCCTTTCGCTCAGTCCATCTCGCTACCTCTGTCTCTCCTTTGGTTTCACTCACACACCTGCACTGGGGAAAAAAAGTAACCCCAGCCATTCGAAGAAAATTAATTCCGAAACACAATTATTTCATCGATAGCTAGTCAAAGGTATTATAGGAGAGGTGTAAAAGCATCGTTTTAAAACAATTTAAAGTCGATTTATTAAAAAAAAAATCGAAAACTTCGATGCATTCCGCACATTGATATTAAACAATTTAAAAATGATTTTTATTTATAAAAACCTTTATTCTAATCGATTTAGACTTGATTTTTGCCTTTAAAAACATCTAAAACTTAGATTTTCTTCGAAACATTGTTTATAAACGCTTTGAAGTCGAGATTTGCTTATAAAAACATTGAATATTTTTAATATTTTCGATGTTTGTCTAAAAAAATATCGAAAACTTCGTTTCACTTCGAAACAGTGCCGTTAATCGGTTAAGAATCGATTTTGTCATCGGAAACATCGATAACTTGGACTATTTTTCAGCTCTATGTCTTAACTAACTTTTTTTTTATTTCTCTAAGATATTGTCCATATATGTATGTATCCTATGTATATATCCTATCTCTCTCTCTAGTTATATAATTTTTTCAGCATTTCTCTGCCCCACATTTTTTCGCAGTGCCTTCTTTTCCACTGTCTTAACATTTCGTTTTTCTCTTTACGATTTATTTAGTGTCGAGGTTATGGCGCAATTTGTATTTACGGCCACTGGCAGCAGCAGCAGCAGCACTACCACCGGGAACCTCGGATCGGATGGGGTCGTATCGGTGCGGATCCACTGCATCATGAGCCGGAGCACCGCCATGTGGCCGCAGTCCAATTAGAAGCGTTTTCCAAATGAGGCGCATGACTCAGGTCAGCCACCCCCCGGGCCACCCGGTCACGCCCATGACCCCCTGTTCCCCCCACCCAAAAAGTAAACAAACAAAAAGATGAAAAAAGAAGACCTACTCCTGCCTCAGCTCAAGTCACGCCCCCCAAAAAGAGAGAGAGAGAGTGGGATTCTTCTAAGAATCGGAATAGAAAGCGAGGAAGAGCCAGCGGAAGGGAGCCTGCGGAGAGGCTACAGTAGAGTGTGGTCTTCGGGAGAAATCAGAAATCGTATAAAATATAAGTTTGAAAATGTTGTATCCTTTTTTTTATTTATTTCTCTTTTTTCTTTCATTCAAATCTTTCGATTCTTTTTCAAGCATCGGTCTATCGGCTTAGTATCGATTTTTCAATAAGAAAAACATCGAAATCATTGATTATTTTCCAACACATTGACGCTAATCGGTTTAAAATCGAATTTTCAATATAAGAACATCTAATTTATTTTATTTTTCAAACATCGGCGTTAATCGGTTCTAGATATATTTTTCGATATACAAACATAGAAATCTTTGATTATTTTTCAAGCATCGATGCTAATCGGCTTTAAGTCGATATTTCAATATAAGAAAATCGGAAGCTTTGATTATTTTTAACCCATTAATGCTAATAGGTTTAAAATCGATTTTTGACAATAAAATATTTTAAAAACTTTGATTACTCTCCAAAAATCGTTGCTAATCGGTTTAAAATCGATTGTTGCTTAGAAAAAAATCGAAAATAAGCCCCTAAATTCTTCAGAATTTTTGATAATATATCGATTAAAGTTCTACACATTTTAGAGAACTTCTTATATTTCTAAAAAAAAAAAGAACTTAGAGAGCCTGCAATCCTCACTGTATCCACGCACATCTGGTGGCGATCGCGCTACCTCAAGTTCCGCCAGGCATCTCCCTTCCAAGTGCTCATCTTATAACCCACAATCATTGTAGGGGATAACACATGTCGTCGCGAACCCGAAAGGAGGGAAGATCTTGCTGCCTCGGTCATTGGTGGATCTTCAAGCACTTGGATCGAGTCTAAATTTGGATGCTGCGGCCCGGCGATTGGCCGGGAGACACTTGAGGGAGCACCCGTGGGTGCGAAAGAAACGATCTTCGAGAGGATTGGGAACGGTATCGGCATCGGCAGCGGCATCGGTCCGCGCAGGGAACTCTTCTCATTCGGCGGACAAGCGCTTGACGGAACGGATGTGTGAGATGTGTGATCGCTGCGATCAGATCAGTATCAGTAGTATCAGTTTGTGATCGGCGGAGATATATACGGATAGTGCAGCGGCGGTGGAAATCAGTTCGCACTTGGCCGGAAGAAGGTGGCAATTGAGACAACTCAACGCCTTCGACCAGGCGAAATTCAAAAAGAAAACAAATAAAAGAAGTTCAAGTCAATCAATCGATCGATCGCGGCGATTTGGCGATCGATCACAGCCACCAAAAAAAAAAAATACAAAAGGAGGAAAATTTCGCCAGTCAACGCGAGCGGGCCATAAAATCAAGGCGTAAAATTTTAAAACAAAAAAAAAACTAAGAAAACAATTGCCGCAAAGTGTTAAGAAAAGCAAGAAATCATTAATTTTTTTCCCGTATTTCGATCTCGATCTCGATCTCGATTCTGATTGACAACTGCGAAAGGTTGCGGTGATTTTTCAACACTCCCTCCCCCGCCTTCGAGTACAATATTTTTTTTGCAGTGCCGCGAGTGAGTGATGGTGTGCGCGGTGTGTGTGCCTGCTGTGTGTGTGTGCAATAATCAAATTTGACAACTGCGCGAAAAACGTTTGAGATCAAAACAGCTAAAGAGAAGCAAATCAAAATCCAAATAAATGGGCCAAGAATATTGTGCGATTTCCTTTTTTTTCCTGTGACCGCCAAGCTATATATCCACCGATATATATCCCATAATATAATGACTCACCTGATGGGTCCCACGGAGTGCGCCAGTGCCATGATGACGCCCTCGATGCAGTTCCTGGACAACGGGCTGGGCGCCAATCTCACGGATTACAGCTGCTATGCCAACGATTACTGGGCCACGCCCTACATGTCCGGCGGCCTGAGTCCCATGAAGCAGATCGAAGGTAAGGTCCTTCCTTCCTATTCTTTTCACATATAGATAGAACTTTAACTGGAAATTTTTCCACCAGTTATGATACACAACCGCAAGAATTGTATACACTACTTATAATTCCCAAGTGCTTAGTCAGGGTTACCATAGCTTACTACTTTAATTTATTAAATATCATAGCTTTAAGGAGACATCATACATGATATTTTATTTTTCATATCAATAGAGGGGGTAACAATAAAACTACCTATAATTCCCAACTGATTAAAGCATTACAGTTAAGTAAATAATTATAATTGAGCTAAACCAATGCTTACTCCATTCATTTAATAAAAATCATGTCGGTAGAGATATGTATATGATATTTCATTTATCATTTCATTAGAGAGTCCAATAACAATAAAACCACTTATAATTCCCAACTAGTTACGGCAAAGTGGGAAACTGAATTAGTCTACAGAACCCTTGCGAACTTCCTTTATTTATTAGATATCAAATATCTCTCTTAAAAACTCAGTAAAAGCTGTCTTAAAAACTCGGTGTTAGCTTAAAGAAGTTAAGGAAAGCCTTTAAAACATAGTAATTAATCTAAGAAAAATATATAGTATGTATTATATATACAAAGTAAAATGTAGACAACATATAGATACCATGTATGGAAATATTTAAGTATGTATCTCTCTTATTGGCTTGGATCCTGGGGCCTTTTTGATTTGAAGTCAGTAGGACAGCTTTTTTTAAAAAGAATATTCGGTTTTTGTACCCAATAATATTAAGTATAAAAACCAGTTACAACTAATATTACATTTTTTTGTAATATATAACGGATATATTTTAGTAGTAAGTCTTTCCAAGGAAAGGAAAAACTAAAACAATATACAAAATTTTAAAATCAATAAAACCCTAAACTACGAAATATTGTAGGCCTATTCTTTTATTTTTTAATTATATTAAATAATAATACTACTAATGGAATAAGAACTCTGCAGGCATTCCTTTTTAAAAATACTGTACATCAATAGGATAATTTTTCGTTTTAATTTAATCTTTCTTTCTTCAAAGGCAGGTACACTTTAAAAATCCTTGAGTAAGCAGTATTATTTGATTTTATTTCAATTGATTCTCTCAGTCAGAAAACTATTTAAAAAGGAAAGCGTTTAGTATGTTTATTCCTTATTTATGGTGACGACCGTCAGACAACAAATAAAGTTAAGCCAGAGCTTCTAAGAAATGTCCCAAGAACAATTGGTTTTCCACGTTTAAGAATGATTGATAAAGAATTTTCCTAAATACTTTATAAACTCCATTATTTATTATTGTCATTGAAGTAAAATTGTCTGAAAATAGTAACATTTCCTTAAGAGAAATGCCTGAAAATAAAAAAAAAGTACTCATATCTGAAAACATATATTTCAAACAACGTTAATCACTCCGATCATTTGTCGGGACTTCAAGTGACCCACAAAGACAGAGTTTCCTTTGCCGAATTCCGTTTCGGATACAGTAATTACCGAAACACACGGACCATGGCAGTTCGAGAAAACGAGAAGCCACAAGAGCAAAGAGCCAGAAAACCAGAAAACCAAAAAACCAGAGCAATTAGCTCCGAATTCCCGGATCCGAGATTCTCAAGTGGCATTTTTCCGCTGGCCGGCCGGACGGCGGGGCCGTTGTTGTTGTTTGATGTGACAGAAAAACGATTTGTTGTGCCAAACGGTAATTGATTTTAGAATTCATTCGTATCCCCAGAAATGCAAAACAAACAAAAAAATACAAAATAAAATAGCGCCTCATTAAGCGATAAAAAGGCGACCTGTCATGGGTCATTGGCAGCGATCCCGCAACTCCGCAGAGACGGCGGCAATTAATTGCAAAAACTTACACGACTCGCGACCGCCAGGCGTACTTATTCCCTCAAAAAAAAAGATACGAAAATAAAGAACGGGGAAAACCTAAATTTAGAGCGGGCAACTCAATCAGCAGCCGCTGCCTCTGACGCCTTTTTTTAATTGGATATGTTGTCCCATTTGTTCGGCAGTCGCCTCATTATATGGGGCTACGGCATCGCCCAGGTCCAGGCCCGGGCGGAATCCCAGGGATTCCTTCTGGTTCTGCGCCGGCGTGGCGTCTCGCTTCCACTTTAAATCGCATAAATCACATTAAATGTGAAATTTAGCAAATCTTGCCGGCTCTATATATAAATCCATTCACTTTTTTATCTCTCCTGTGCGACATATTTGATTTATAGGCAAATATTTTCCGCCCATTTGTCAGGCACAAGTTGTTTTTTTTTGTCGCGGGGTCTCTGGAAAAGTGGGTTGAGGTGTTTATTTTCTTTGTTTTCCTATTTTTTTCTGCAGTTTATAGAAAAGCGATTTGACCCAAATTGGTGGTTTTTGGTGAAAGGATTTTGTATGTTTTTAAATTATACAGTTTTTCAGGCCCAAACTGACATTAGTTTATTTAAAATTAAGATAAAATATGTAGCCTTGTTTTTAGGTTCATCATTTCAAGGAAGTGGTGGCGTTTTCTTATAAATAAATAGGGAATTAAAATTACAATTGAAAACTTATAAGATATAAAGTATAAAAACTATTTTTGTTTATAATAGACTAAAGCAAACAAAAATTATAAACTCAGGCATTTATTTTGTTTTAAATATGAATTGAAATTTTAAAAAAAGTTGCCTCAAGTTCGGTTACTTCTAAAATCATAAAAAGTTACTTAATAGATAATAGGAATGACTTTAACTTAAATGTGTAGAAGTAGAACATTTTAATTGTTTATTATCAATTATAAAATGTATTTTTATGAACCTTTAACAAATACTAAGAACATTTATAATTATTTAGAAATTATTTGGCAGATTCAGGTTTAATTCATTTTCTTTCACTATTTTTTAAACCTTTTAGCGACCTATTAAAAAGGAAATTATACATATATGTATGTATATTTATTATAAGCCAATATTTTCATTATATTTAAAAATTAAATAATTAATTCCCTTAATGTGTGTATATGTTTAAAAAAGCAATTTAGGTTATAACTAAATAATTTCTGTATATTTAAAATAAATTACCAGCAAAGGTATTCGTATTAATAATTGTTATTAATAGTTTAAATATAAATATTTATTAGTATTTTATTTAATTAAATTTTTATAATAATAAACTTGCAGCCTGCATCCAAACGGCTGGCAAGGATCGCAGCTCCTACAAGCCGCTGGAGCAGATCGACGCCAAGTTGGCGGACATCGAGACGCACAGCACGGGCAGCACGGGCACCGCCACCAGCAGTCACTCCAACAGCAGCAGCCACTCCAGCAATCCCAATCCCAATGTCAGCTGCCAGGAGCAGTCCCTCCTCCCCCCCGAATATCCCGGCAGCTCCAGCGAGGCGACGACAGGAGCGGCCTCAGCGGGTGCGGCAGTCACAGGGGCGGCGTCAGGGGCAGCGGCGACGGCAGCGGGCGCAGGAGGATCTGCGTCCAAGAAATACAAAAACCAACACAAAAAAGACAACAACAGCAGCACGGACAGTAATTCGGGGAAAGTCAGCAATGGCAACAGCATCGGCAAGGGGGTGAGTTTAAGGTTTTTAAAATTAATAATAGTTCATAATAACAGCCAGAAAAAAATTAAAAATTATTTTTATATTTGTTAACCTTTTAAAAATCCTCCCCTCTTCAAGGAATCGGAACCAGTGCATCCCTCACTCGCCCAGGCCATCGTGGTGCTGGAGACGAAGGCCCTGTGGGACCAGTTCCATGCCCAGGGCACCGAGATGATCATCACCAAGACGGGCCGTCGCATGTTCCCCACCTTCCAGGTGCGGATCGGAGGCCTGGATCCCCACGCCACCTACATCTGCATGATGGACTTCGTGCCGATGGATGACAAGCGATACCGCTACGCCTTTCACAAGTGAGCTATGGCTTTTAACTTAAAAACTGACTATAAATCAAATAATAAATAAATTAGATTTAATTTCTTAAGATATTTAGAAGTTCTCAAGTTTTTTAATTACCCTTTTAAGTATTTTATTTATTATTACTTATTATCATAATAATTTATTAGCTCCTGTTGGGTGGTGGCTGGCAAGGCGGATCCCATCTCCCCGCCCAGGATTCACGTGCATCCCGACTCACCTGCTGCCGGCTCCAATTGGATGAAGCAAATCGTGTCCTTTGACAAACTGAAGCTCACCAACAATCAGCTGGACGAAAATGGACATGTGAGTTATTTTGACATTAATTCTAGAACAAAATTAAAGCAATTAAGTGGAAAATTTCCTGGAAATGCGTACAAAAATAAATAAAATTATAATTATAATAATAATAAATAAAATGCGTTATAAACAAAATAATTCTAAGCATGTCTCTTCAAATATTTTAACATTTTGTAAGCAACATTTTGAAAGATTTGACTTGCAAGTCAGCAAATTTCCCTGCCCGGCCTCTGACAGCACACGCACAGAATGCACAGCATGAAACAATGCACCAGGACGGTCTAATTATAATTTTGTGGCTAAATCTAGCCTTTTTTAGAGTTAAATAAATATTTTTAAGTCTGCTATTTTGTAAGCAATATTACAAAAAAAGTTTAGCTATTATTACTCATATCTTAACCACATTGTTTTATTTCTTTATTTCTTACTTGCACATAATAATAATAATTGCAATATTTCCTTAGAGTTTCCCTTGAAACCTCTTAGTATAATTTCTTGTATATTTATTTCCAATTTATAATTATTCTTTATTTAACCCTTTGACCCTCAGATCATACTGAACTCAATGCATCGCTATCAGCCCCGCTTCCACTTGGTGTATTTGCCGCCGAAGAATGCGTCCTTGGATGAGAACGAGCACTCCAGTCACTTCCGCACATTTATCTTTCCGGAGACGAGCTTTACGGCCGTAACTGCCTACCAGAATCAGCGGGTAAGTTAATTTTATAAATCTCAACTAAATATTATAGTATTAAGGCTTAAGTTCTTATATTTTTCTGTAACTTTTGAGTTCCTTGTAAATCCCCCTCGTCACTAATTGCCCAAATGCCTGCCCCTTCCCAGCTTTTCCTCTCAAATTTTCCAGCTTGTGATTTTCCCTTGGCATACCAAAGACCAAAACAAGAGGCCGCGACCATTTTGTGCCATTTTGGCCTCATTGTTTATGTTTTTCCCATAATTTATAACGGGCAGAGAGCGGCCAAAGCTCGGAGCCCGTTCCCCCATCTATAAAGATTCCGAGCAACAGCCGCACAAATATATTTGATTATATATAACAATAATGCATATGGAAAATCTGGGAAAATGAGACAACGACCTGGGAGATACACTAGTTAATATGGGGATTTAGTTGGGATTTTCAATTTGGGATTATTGGTACTATATTTAGGCAGGGAAAAGCCTTTTAATAAGAAGTATTTCTAGTTATTTTAGAGGGTTAAATGTTCTGTCTTTTTACGTTTATTTAATTTTTGTAACATGTTTATAAAACAAATAAAATGTTTTTACACTAACTTTAGACCAAAAAATTACTTAAAATTCGATATACGTCTTTGAAATTATTTTTTATTCGCTTTTTGTTTACTTATGAAATATTAAAAAATTACAGATTAAAAGCTAGAGCCAAAGCTCTACATAAAATTAATTTTCAATGTACAAAAATATCTGTTGCTTAAGAATAAGCCTCTTCTAAAAGTTTTCTTGCGGTTAATTATACTTCAATTCAGTTAACTCTTCAATATATATTTTCTTACAGTTCTGGCATTAAAAGAAACTCAAATAAATTAAAGTAAAACCCAATAAAATCATGACAAAGTCAAGTGTGGCTTGGCATAATTATTTTTCCAGGAATCAAACCAGCCCAGAATGCACTTGATATGCCAAATCGTAGCCACACTTTACCGGAAAATGACTAAGGTTCTTATATTTATTTCCGGGAATTAGGGAGAGGGGACTGGCCAATAAATACACACAAAACACCGGCTCTGGCAAATATTTGCCTGGGAATACCTGGGAATAACGCAACTGGATCGGGGTAGGGATCGGCGATATCGCTGGCTCCCCAGTTCGATCACGAACCGCAGCGACTCCGAGGTGTCGGACTCCCCATATTTGTCTTGGGGATAATTCATAATTCTAGCGAGTTTTTTTCGGGGGTTCGGGGTTCGGGCAATCGCTGGCCGAGAACATTTGCTATAAATACCGCCCAGACATGCTCGGAAAGTATTTAAATTATTTATGTGCTCGATGTGGGTGTTAACACTCAGAGCTCACCCCCTTTGGCCCCCTCTCGAATTTATTGCAAATCATTTTCCGTGTCTTCGGCCGCCGCCACCGCCGCTGGCATGTCAGGCATTTTTCCAGTTGTAAACATTTTCCTCTAATTTGTTGGGGAATCTAATTTATTTGTTTTGCTTTCCAGCATTGCTGGCATACTTCCCCCACTGCCCCCGACTGTCAAATAAAAATACTTTTTCCACATTCCTGCATTCTTACAGGTGACACAGTTGAAGATTTCCAGCAATCCATTCGCCAAAGGCTTTCGGGATGATGGCACCAACGATGTGTAAGTAGTTTTTGGATATTTTAAAAGCTTTAAGTAAATAATATGTGAATTTTCTTTTTAATAAAGTATTAAAGTATTAACATGTGTTCATATTTTTCTTACAAGATTTTGTCCTATATTTTTTACAGCCAATAATTAAATGCATATTTTATTACAACATGTTGCTAAAATATTTTTATTTTTCCTACATAATTAAGTGAAAGGGTTCCACTATTTTTTATTAATTATAAAACATAATAATTTAATTTTTCCTTCTACTTTAAAAACCAAAATATTTATAGTGGATCTAATAATTAATATATTAAATCCACAAGACGTGAATAACAGGAAATAGTTTATTTAATTTATAGTTACCCCGTATAAAAACCAAAAGAATTTAATAAAAAATTGACCTACATATCGGAAAGTCACCAGCTGGTTCCGAAAAACTTTTTAGCAATTCCCCAACTCCTGAAATCCCTTTCCCAAAAAACTTCAAAACCCCGAAAGAAACAGAGTCCAAGTGGAACTAGACATTCGGTCGACGCGCAAAGACTTTCCCGGAATTGCCGACGCGTCGCAGTAACAAAAATATATCGAAAATACCAAACAGAAAATCTCAAAAAAAAGAGGAAAAAAAAAAGAAGAAACAATAACTCAAAAACAAAAGAACTTCAAAATGTAGAACAGAAGCCCGAATGATGATGATGCTGATGCGACGGCTGACAGATGTGCCGGCGGCATAAACAATTAATTTCGTTTCATATTTGTCGAACTCTGGAAGCCCTAGCCTCGTAGCATAGTGTAAACAAATCAGCGGCCCGCAATGCTCAATTGTTTACGACGCCGCTTAGAGTTGTTTATTACAGAAAAAAATACTTCAAAAATCGTTTGGGAGTTTTTTTTTCATCTTTGAAACTTTTGTTTCAAATGAGACTTGAAGCATTTTTGTGAATGTTAAACTTATGCTTTCGGGACAGACTTTTCCCTTTATATTTCCTTTTTAATTCACAAAGGTCTCAAGATTACACTAGTTTTTTGTTAATCCTTTAAAGTACAAAGATATATGTAAGCCTTGAAAAACCTTCTTAGCTTAATACTTAAAAATTCGTAAGAAAAAACCATGATTACGGACTTTTAGATAATTTTAGATATTTGTATATAATGTCCCCAGTAGGTGCCGACGAAATGTAGGCAATATTTTATAGAAACGAAGCGCAGGCATTTTTTAAATTGAAATATTTAAAAAGTTTGTCCTTAAAACAAGATAGAAAACCCGATTTAATTGTCTTTTAGCCCCTTTTTTTTAAGACCCTAACGCGATAGCGAAATGTGAAGCCCGAATTCCTATTCAACGCAAACATTTTATGCTCTTGGTCCACTAATCAGCCATTTGTTTTATTTCTGAGTAAGCTTGCTAGATTTTTTTTGGGATTTGTTAACTTGAGCTTAATTATTTTATTTTTAATACCTTCTGTTACTTAAATTTCCTATTAAATATATATAAAATGTTTGATAATAATTTTTTCAGCTAACTATCTTCGAAAAATATAACGTTTTGAAATAGTAAGCTCTGAATTCGTGTTCAGCACAACTAGTTTCTTTGGAAACACTTTCAAAGTCGCATCTTAAAATTCTCCACTTAACATTTTTGTCACAAATATATTTCCCAAGATTTCTAAATTTGTGAATAACTTTAATTTCGAACTTTTCCTTTGTTTGTGGCCATTACAGAACCGGAAACGGCGGCAGCAGCATGTCCAGCATGAGCCATGAGAGCCAGGCTCGCATGAAGCAGCAGCAACAGCAGCAACAACAGCAACAACAGCAGCAACTGCAGCAGCAGCAGCAGCAGCAACTCAAGGAGCGAACGGCAACGGGAAGCCACTTCGGCTTGGGCTGCACCGACCTGGTGGTGGAGCAGCAGCAGCAGGCACAGCTGCAGCAGCAGCAGCTCCCGGCCACGCCCTCCAGCAGCTCCACCTCCGGCAACTCACCGGATCTCCTGGGCTACCAGATGGAGCAGCAGCTCCAACAGCAGCAGCAGCAGCAGCAACTGCAGCAACAGCATCAGCAGCAACATCCATTGCAGCCGCAGCAGCAGCATCTCCACCAGCAACACCAGCAGGTACAGAACGGGAGCCAGTATGGGGGCTATCACCACGCCTACCAGCCATCCCACCATCCCCTTACGCCGCACTCCACCAGCTCTGCATCCCCGCCAGCAACGGCCTCGGTCACGGCTGCGGCCACATCCATAGCAACCGCCGCAGCAGCTTCAGCCGCTTCAGCGTCGCCTGCCGCCGGCACGGGAGCCACCCAGGTGATGGCGGCGGCCAACATCTACTCCACCATCGGGCAGCCCTATGCCCAGGAGCAGAGCAACTTCGGGGCCATCTATCACCACAATGCAGCGGCCGCTGCGGCCGCCCACTATCACCATGGACACGGGCACGGCCATGGGCATGGACATGGACATACGCACGGACATGGACCCTATGCCAGCGCCTATGACAAGCTGAAGGTGTCACGTCACGCGGCTGCCGCCGCCTATGGCATGGGGGCCAGTTACCCGAGTTTCTATGGCTCGGCGGCCCATCACCAGATGATGCGACCCAATAGCTACATAGACCTGGTGCCCCGCTAAGGAAGCCGAATCCCCACTAGAATCAAGAATGTGTCCGAAGTTGGCAGGGGGAAACCTTAAAGTAAAACATTGAAGCCTTTGAGTTAAATTAGGGATTAAAAAACTTTAATTAAAACCTTTTAAATTTCTGCGAAGCGTTCCCCAACAGACCAGCAGTTGTTTCAAAAGAAATCTTTCAGCTTATCTGTAAAAATATATCTTAAAGCTTAAATGCTCAAAGTAATCGGTCTTTAGTAACAACAAATAGTCTATAATTTATTGCAATTGTTTTTACGTTTTTTTTCAGCAAATCAAAATATAAATTGAGCCAAATTGGACATTTAATTAAAGCTCGAAAAGATTTAAAACTTTAAAGTTTTCCATGCTTTTATTTGAAAAAATCGATTTTAAATCGAAAAATACCGATATCTTTCCAGCTCTACCTTAACAGATATTAAAATCATCATCAATTCATGTTTTGCCTTTTCTTTTTGACAAACCAAGGATACAAATATATTTGAAATTAATGATAAAAAAGAAATAGAAAAGAAATTAAAGTTTTAAATGCTTTTATATAATAGACATTATTTTTAATCATATATTTTTCCGTAAAATGATCTTAGAATGGCCTAAATTGTTTATAATTGGTCTCAATTTCTACAGTAAATTATTTTGTATATTTTTTTTTTATAACAAATCAAATATATAAATGTCTGAAATGCACCCATAAATTAGAGCTGGAAAATAATCAAAGTTTTCGATGTTTTAAAATAAAAAAAAATGATTTTAAATCGATAAACATAAAACCTTATCAGCTTTACATTGAAAAAGATTATAAAATTCCCAAAATCATTTTAAAAAGGTCTCAATTGTCATTTTAATCCTTAAAATATAGTTACAAGTAAATAATTGAATTGAAAAAAATTACCCAAAAAGTATATTTCCCAGTTTTTAGTTTTTCCTTTTTATATAAGTTGCCAAGGATTATATTCTTGATTTTACCACTGCGGGGGATTCAAGTATTAGCAGCAAGAAAAACCAAAAAATGAATGCAACAAGTATTACACGTATTTTACAACTAAAATTACTATACAAAATATTATTATTATTATTATTATTCTTTTTTTTTGTAGTTCTAGTTCTTAACCTAATGAATTTGTGTGCCAAAAAAATGAAAGCCAAAAAAATATATATCTTGATGTAATACGTAGACGTTAAAGTGTAATTTTACCATGTTTTTTTTTTTGCCTAACATTTTAGTCACTTGTTTTATTCAATGTAAATACAAGCAATACACATACATATCTCTCTATACACATACAAACAAACTGAAACAGTTTCGAGTAATAAAAGCAAAGAAAATGTAAAAAAAGCACAGCAGCAAGAGCATAAATTAACAAAAACCCAAATCGGATTTTTCTTCTTAAACACAAAATGGCCGCAGTCGATGCCGCAATTGGGAAATCGGGGGAAAATATATAGCTGGGGAAAATACGATTTTCCATTAACCATTTTGTTTATGCCACATCACTTTATCTCTTTCTTTCGATTTCTTCTGGGTTCCGCGTCTCTTTCTAAACAAAAAGTGCCGTGGCTTTAATTGAGATAAACCAACGAAAGAGCAGCAGGGAAAGGGTATATAAGAGGGGGAAGTGGAGTAGGTGGAAAATGGAAAATTTGAAATAACAAAAAAACAGACATAGGAGGAGTCTGGAAAGAAAACGGGAAAGGGAAATCTTTACAAACAAGTATAATAAACTATGAGCCAAAGGGTACTTAATCTTCAAAAGCAAATCTAGATATGATCATTCCCTTAGGGATCTGATTATTTATAGAAGACTGATTCTGGATTAATAACTTTCAAATTAGATTTCCAATTACTTTTTGTTAATGTTAATTATTTACTTGCTTAACTTGATCTTCTTTCATTGTACAAAGTTAAATTATTTAAAAAAGCTTCCTGGATCAGCGTCTCTCTTTTTTAATAAAAATATTGAATATGGAATATAAATTATATGGAAAAGTTAAAACCCCATATCACATTTTGAATTTCTTTATGGGGAAAGGAAGGAATGGAATCCAACAAAAGTACAGGAAAACTCCGAAAAATCTGATCTTCAGATTGGAAAGTACTTCTGGGGGAAGTCATTGCGAGTCCAAGGAGAGTGAAGGGTGCTAGAAGATTTGGGTGCTGGAAGAGGCTCAAAAAAAAAAATAGACAAAGGAAGCCATAAAACCGTATCTTCCATTTTCCTCTGCTTTGATTTCCCAGCGACTTTCCTTTCTCTCTCTCTCTCTGTCTTTGTTATCATTGCGCGTCCATCGACCCTCGAAATGAGTTTTCCACTCTGATAAGTTGCCGCCTCGACGATTGACAAGGCGGGGGGATCTTCGACCAATGGAAAATCGATTTGACGGCATAAATATAAATACCTCACAGAAATTGGCAGCCCATCGATCTATTTAAAATGGATTTATTTGCCAAATGAACGCTATCAATTGAGGTATTATTGAGGTGGCTTTCGGCCGTCAGTCATGTGAATAAATGGCCAAGAGCGAAGACGTTTCTTTGGCGTTTTCATTGCTGCCAACGGATTTCGTGGGCTATAGATTTTATTTCCCATTATTTATTTGAGCAAATTTGATCATGGAATACCCTAACCTTTCTATAAAAAATATTTTCTTCAAATTTAATTATTATAATTCACAATGCCATTTTAACTTATTTCTTTACGAGTTATTATTTTGTTTTCAAGTCTATCTTATTTTTAATAAAGTAGATTTGTTTTAAAAACTTAAGGTTTCTTGCGTATTATTAGTCATTGTTTTATTTTTATTAACTGTTTATTTATTTAATATTTATGTTAGACAGCCTCTTATTTCTTATTGTAAAAGGTTGTATTTATTTATTTATTTGTTTAAAGATTAAATTGAGTGAAAAAGCAGTGTGCCCGACTATGAAATACTCGGTACCCAAAGCTTCTATAATTATTTGTATACTGTCTAATAACATTTTTATACTGCACATCCATAAAAATTACTCCAAAGTTGGGCGGAGGTATTGATACTAGCTGATATTTGCTATTGAAATAATTAAATAATAGTCCAGGTCAGTGGTGCCCACAGCCCTGACTCTGCGGGCACACGCACATTGTTATTTTGCTGAAATTGTTATTTCTTGGCTTAATCTAGCCTTTTTTAATAGTTAAATAACTATTTCTTAGTCATAACTATTTTGTTTGCAATATTACAACAAATGTTGGCCATATGTTTTCCTTTATCTAGCCTTTTTTTTATTTCTTGCTCACTGAAATGCAATTTGAACAAAGCAGTATATGGCTAATATCTCACCTTTGATGTTGCTCGATCATAAAAAAAATATACCTTATGGCATCGGTCTGTTATAATACCCATGGCTATGTCGGCTATCATACTATAGATCTTTTTAATGGCTCGAAAATAATATATGTACACTAAGTATGAAAACACTAATAGGACGGAACGACACATGGAACCCCGCGCTATCATTAGTAACGTCACTCGCCTGACGTTTAACCTGCACACCGAAGTTAAAACTCAATTTCACACGCCCCAAAGAAACATAATTCTGAAAAAAAAATGAAAACAAAAAACTCAAAACTGTGACAAGCCATCAAAAAGCGACATTCATTAGTCACACGGAGATTGTGACACGAGGCGTTTTCTTTTCTTCTTTTCGGGGGCAGCTTCTAGATTGATTATAAAGAATATTGAACTTTGGCCAGAAACTAAAGTATCACCAATGTCTAAGTATAATTTAGCATTTAGGGAAATGGGAAAAACAGAAGCAGGAAAGAGAAAATTCCTTTAGGGCCGCAGGCCGCATCTTCAAAGAGCGCTGCGTATGTCTAAAATTTAATAACGCCATATATTCTAGAGCCCCCCGCTCTCACTCATAAATAAGAACAAATTGGCATGCAATTCGCCTTTAGAGCGGCGACCAAGTAGAACATAAATTTCTCATCACTTGCATAAAATTTTCACAAAAACAACGGCCAAGAACAAACAGATGTGTCGCCGACTGATTTGAGGCACGGCGGGGCAAAGATCTTTTTCAGAGGGGATGCAGTAAGGCATTTTGTAGGAGATACTTGTGGGGGAAGAGGGGAGAGTCTGGGGAAACTGGTTAATAAACTTACTCAAGAATCTTCAATCGTTTTAGTATGACTTAATGTAACACCCATCCCCCTTAACCGGAAACGGAACTGACTAACTAAACTTTTGGCCGACTGATTTGCTTGAATCACTCAAATGATTCATTTTCGAAGATAATCTCAAGACCAGACAAATGTGTCAGCCTTGGTGATCAATCAAGGGGCAGGTTGGGTTCCCCATACTCCCCAGGTATGGCTCTCTATAAGGTCACAACGAAAGCTCACCCCGAAACCCTCTCTGACTTTATTGGGAAGTCTGTACTGGCCACTATCGCGCCCCGCACTTTTCGTGGGCGATAAGTAATCGTAATCGGTAAGTACGTATGACGTACTATATCTCCCGATCCGACGCGTATGTATATATTGAGCAGCCCTATCATTATGTGGTGATAATGGATGGGGTGGCTCAGGAACCGAGGGACACTGGCCACTTGAAATGGCATGAAATATGGTCCAGAGGGATCATTTCGATGCCACTGTAAAATGAATATTTTCAATATTTATTGTCACCCTGCGCCGTGGTGGGTCCACTCCACGCACACACACACACAATCATCGCCGGGTGTGTAGGTGTGCGGTGTGTGTCGCCTGTCGTTTCAATCACTCGCATGGTGTCAAATTGCCCACTCTCTCTTCCTCTCCGTCTCATTCTCCCTCTCTCTGTGCCGTTGCTCAAGTGCTGCACTCGAAGAAATTTAAGGAAATATATATTTGGGCAAGGGTTTATCTGCAAAATATAAAAATTATATTTGTTTCTCTATTTATCTCTATTTCTATCAGAACTTTACTCAATCTAGTAGATAAGCCACGCACTCCTGTGTTACTTACATTTTGTGAAAACTTTGCGTGTGCCGACAGAGGCTGGGACATGAAATTGATTGACTCGCAAGTCAGGGGAGTGACCACCACGGTTTTAAATTAAACGTTACAATAAACTAATACATAAATAGATAGTTTTTTTGTTTTAGGAAATAATAAATTAAATATTAAACCCGAATATCCCAAGCACTCCCATTTTCCTTTCCACTTTCCAACAGAAAATACCTTACTAAAATAGAATTTTATTTTAACTGAAATAGTAAATTTAATAAAAAAATTTATTAATTTAAGTCCTTTAAATTTCCAGTGCATTGCAGATCAAACTGAAACTGTTATTCTTATCAACTGTGTGTGCGAGTGTGTGTTTGTTGTTGTCGCTGGATATTGGGCACCAGATCAGGGCGCATCCGTGGCTAATCGCTTTGAAAGTGAAACCGTGTTTATGTTGTTCCCCTCGTTTTCCGCTCTCTGAATTTTCCCCAAGATTTCCTGATTTTCCTCGGCTGTTATTGTTGTTGCTGACACTTGAGGCTTTGTTTATGCATTTGGAAAAATAAAAAGGAATAGATAGAGTATAACCCAGGGATAATCGCACTTAAGTTTTTGAAATAAAATTAACCAATAAATTAAAGCTTATAATTCGTAAAAATTCTGAGCTTTTGAGAAAGAAATATTACCTAACCCTATAATTAATTTAAAAAATACACCATTGGGAATTATAGAGCCACTGGGAATCGTAAGGAACTAACAATTGTCCCTTAACGTGTCATACGAAAGAAGTTCTTTCAAAGAACTGGAAAATAATTTATGTTTCCAATGTTTTTATATGCCAATATCGATTTTAAATCGATTAATATCAATGTTTTTCCATTTTAAATGAATATAAGAAGTACTAAATAAAATGTAAGATGACTTAAAATTTAGTTAGGATAATAAGTAGTCGACAAACAATTTGTAATATATTTTTCTTATTTTTCCTGAACCACCGATCCAATGTCGACACGCGCCTCAAGTGGATATCGGGCCCAGACCAGCCCAAAAAAACACAAAAAAAGGAGATCACACAAAACCTCTTCGGACCGGAGGATGACGAGGCGATGGATCGGAGAAGAAGGGAGTATGTAGGTCGCAGGAAACGGGTATCCTTTCGGTGGGGACGCCTGCGCATGCGCGGCTCTCGAGTGCATATTTGACATATTGCTGACACGCCCCCAAACAAATCACTCTGCGTGGATCTGTCATTGCCCTCGGCACTCATACATATAGCCCCAACCCCAATATTTTGTATTTTTACTTTATTTTATTTTTCATCTGGCGCACGTGCTTGAAACTAAAGCAACAATGTTGCTGCCGTTTTACGAAGCGTGAAAATTATGAAATAATAAAATCTGCATAAAAATGGAATGGAGGAGTGTTTGGAGCTGGAGCTTTAAATATTTTTAAACTGATAACTAAGAAATATATTTTAAAAATTAAAAGAATATTTTTATACCTAAAGAAAATATATAAAACTCGAAACAACTCCACTCTGCAACACTTTAAACATTTAAATTAAATAATTTGGAAGTGATTACAATTCAAAATATAAAGTAATTTGAGGGCACAAAAGCACCACAAAACAAATCGATGCAAATTAAATACTCTGATGGCTTGTGACCAATTAATATCAACCAAGGCATACAACGAAAAATTGGGATATAGTACTAGGGCTTTCGGGGGGAAATTCTCGCCTCGTCGATTCAGCGGAAATTGAGCGCATAATTCAGAAAAATGTTTTTTGCCCTCCGAAAATGTCGTGCCATAAAAATCGTGTTGAAATGTGTGTGTGGCAAGCAGAAGAAGATTTAGAGGATATATTGTCGGGCAGCAGATCGGGACAGATCGGGCAGCAGCGCCCTCTGTTGGGGCGTTGGGGCGCACTTACCGAAATTAATGCTATCGATGACAACACCACAACCAACAACAATAAAAGGCGAGCGCCAAAAATAGCAGCAAAAAGGGAGTGCAAGGGAAATGGGAAATGGAAAAGGGACGACAAAGCAGCCAACGAAATTATGAATGAGATGCACAGGGGGAAATTGGGTTGCTTTCTTCTATTTATTGAAAGTTTATTCATCACATAATTTGCAAAAGAATACAAGTTTTCGAGGTGTGTGCAAAAATCGATTTATAATCGATTAAAGTCGGTGTGGTTTATGAGCTCTATGCTGAATGTTAAAAAATATTCTTTTCAAAAACTACATAATTAAATTACTATTATTATTTTTATAAATATTAAAATAATGAAGATTTAAATATTTATAAATATAAAAATTAAATGTACTTAAAAACTCCTATCTAGGGATTTCCCTCTGAAAAGTTTAATAGAAAAAGATGCTTTCCAGGTTAAATCTAGCTAATAACTTCATTTGGTACAACATTTTTCTTTCAGTGCCCGAAAAGGGACGCGGCTCGAAGGGAGAAAAGTGTGGGGACAATGCTGCCGCTGCTGCACAATTATTGCCAACTGTTAACAGATTTGTTGGCACTGAGAGATCGTGGGGCGAAACATTTGTTTGATAATGATAATGGCCATGTTGAATGCAATTGCAGCAGACACTCGCTGAATATGCAGTTGCTCCGCGGAAATTGAGTCATTTTCCACTTGGAATTATTGACACATGGACGGACGATTGAGTTCGCTCTAAAATTAAACCATTCTCCAAATTAATCAGCGACCAAGAGTCGGAGTTTTCAGCAAATTAAAAGTGCGCTGCCATTTGTATAAATGATCTGGAATTTAAATTGAGCGCTTTGCCGGCAATTGAATGCATTCCACAGTGTGGATTCTAATAATCGATTTGTTTTATCTGGAATTATTAGTAAAAGCTTTAAGGGTCTTATGTTTTTTGTTGAAGAAGAATCACATAACTTGGGTAGAGCTTATAAAATGAAACCCAAAGTCTACTCAGAATTTATATTACATTATTATTTAATATCTTAACATTTTTTTGTGCCTTTGTTTATAATATAATAATACTGTTTTTCTTAGCTTGTTTCCATATAAACTATTTCAGATCCTTGACTTTTTTAGACACGAAAATAAAACTTTTATTTCATTTGATTTATTTTACATTTTCAATTTTGTATATTACATGGACTATACGTAATAATAGTAATTTAATACTAACTCATTTAACTAACAATGTTCTTCAGCAGAGCCCTGATTCCATTCCAGGAGGAGGCGAATTATAAAAATTATCTTAGAACATTTTAATTAAATTTGTATAATAAATTCGCATAAGTTACTAATATATTTAAATATCGATCATTTATGACGCCAAACTAGTGGTCGCAGCTGGTCGATAATTTTACCTGTTGGATGCAGCGTCTGGTCACATCGCCGCCTGTATGAGGTAGGGCGTTGCCAGACTGTAATGATTTCTGTTACTAGTAAATCAATTTTTTAATGTTTTGATTTATTTTCTAAGCTATTTTATATTGCTTATATGCATATTTAATGTAAATTAATGTATTAAATTACATTAATATATTATATAAAGAAAAACATCGATACTAAAATATATTGCTATAGCTATCGATAACAAGTATAAGCTCCCCGCAAAAAGCCTGTGTATATCGATACAAACGCGACTGGTCGACAGCTGATTTTCAGAACCTAATTGTATTTTTGAATTTATATTTATTTATACATTTTCAATAATATTACGGCACAAAGTTCGCAAAAAAAAGGGTTAATCAAAATTGTATTGGTGGCATTCCTCCTGGTTATCCCAAACCAAAACAGGGCAAGGAAGCCGGATACCTTCTGGCGGAATACTTCTGCTAAAAGTGCAATAAAAAAGCTCAAATTGTAAACCATAAAGTGTGGATGGCGGTGCGAAGCCAACAGGCTGCAAGAAAGGGCAATTTCTGAAAGAAACGGAATAGAAAAGACTATAGAAAAAGCGTAAAAAAAAACAGGGACTGCGTGGGCCGAAACAAGTGACCTCGAATTGCGCCAACAACAACAGCAACAAGCTTCCTAATTCAAGGTTACACACACTGGATATCCTTTACACATCCAATCGCAGGAACCTGTGGAATCAACCCAAAGGCAACCTAATATTGAGGCAATATCAAAGTTTTTATTTAAATAAAAACACACGCAGCACAGTGAGTAGTTTTTCCAAGAATTCGAGATGCTCGCCTCCTACAATCCCTCCCCCAGATGTCCACATCTCTAACCGTTTGCGTGCGCGACTACTGGAAGGCCTTGCACTTCCACAACCGTCCACAGCCGGAGGCTGGAGACTCCTGCTCCCAGACGAAGAAGCTGCTGCGCCGCCTCACCATCGAGGTGGACGCCATCAATGGCAACTACTATTTGCGCGAGTTCCTCCAGCAGCGGGTGATGGGCGAATACCTGCAGACGGCGCACGGTGTGCAGCTCATCTGGCTGGAGTTTCGTCCGCCCGAGAGGGATACCATCGACTATCGGTTTGCGCACATGCTGGCCCACACCCTCTGGGAGCACATTGAGGTGGAGCACCTCATGTCCTGGCTCTCGACTTTAGGTGGAGGCTTCTCTGCCCTGGGCGAGCAGTTCGAGCGATGCGTAGGTATCCCCACGAGGATGGTAAACCCACAAATACCCAGATAATACTCTTAGTTTTATTCCGTTACAGGCGGAGACAGCCGGCAAGATATCGCTGCAGCAGCTGAAGATCGGCCTCCGGCTCGGTGATCCCTTCCTGCAGGCCCGCTGCAAGCTCTACTACAGCATCTCCCTGATCCAGCGCGGGCAGCTAAGGGTGGCCAAGCATCTCATCCGGGAGCAGTACGCCTTTGCGCGGCGCAACGAGGAGAAGGATGTGCGGCTGGTGCGGATGTGCCATGGCATCTGGCACCGGCTGGCCTACGAGTACGAGCAGCGCAAGATGCGCAAGATGGGCAACTAAAGAGACACACACACACACACACTACGATATATATCGATAGTGTCGATCAATACGATGTATGATATATATCGATAAAGATTGTAGATATATCGATCCTAGTAGAGAAAGAGACGGGCCCTCCTGCGATTATTCCAACTGTGAGCTTAGAGCTTAGGTAAAAGCGAATTGTTTTCAATATATTTATTTACTGTGTAATTGTATATACGTAAAAAAATGCATTTACATTATTCATTTGTTTTTATTTCTCGTTTTCGCTTCTGTAATGTATATATATATTTATTTTTATTTACTTTTTCAATTTTTGCCCGCTGCAAATTTTCGGGGAGAACTGAGAAATTTACTTTTTGTCCTTAGGCTAAACACAAAATGATTGACGACGTACTTTTACTTTAATTTTTTGGACTTGAATGAAACAGAGAAATTTACAATTTAGACACACACAAAAAAAACCAGAGAAAAACAACTGGCCAAAAGGACGAAACAATGTACACAAAAGAAAGCTTGATTGAATGAAAATGTAAATTTGAAAAATCCGGTTGCAGCTCAAAGATGGCTCGCTAGCGGCGCGTTGTTGCTGCTCTCGTAAAGCTTTGTATATATATTGTTATTAAATATATATATATATATATATATATATATATATATTTTTTACTGCGCCAGCGTTCCCATGGGATCCCAGGCGGGCAGCACAATCGGAACCTGGTTGAAGACGCTCAGCACATCCTCGGGCACATACTTCTTGTCCACAACCACCTCGAATCCAAACTCCCTGAACCAGTCCGAGTTCATCACCAGGTAGCCCTTCTCGCCGCGGTCCTCGCCCCACGAGTTCTCCACGCGCAGCTTCTGGGCCACGCCACTCTTCTGCAAGTCACAAATTATGGGGTTATTAGGGGGTTCCCCAAGGGGTTTTATCAGGGAGATATTTGGGCACACTCACATCCACGGAGACGGCGGTGAAGACCATGGCATGGGTCATGGCCGATTCACCGTAGATCAGGCGGTCCGCCTTGGAGAATGTCGTTTGTATGTCGATGTCAAAGACCAGCTTGAAATCGTGGCTAGAAAATAAAGAAACAAAGGCAATAGTATTTATTTATTATGGTTAAAAAAAGATGAAGATCTTAAAACTGTTTTTTACAATCTCCCCAGACTGTAAATTCTTTGATTTTACATTCATTAATTACTCCTAAGTCGAAACTCTTTTGTTTTCTTAATTTATAAGTTAAAAACTATAAAAAAAAGACCTTAATTATTACTACTAATATAGTTTTTCTAGTCTTAACACCTTTACTATTCACCTTTGGGCAAATCTTAATTATTAATTTAAGTTCAGACTATATAATACTCTCAAGAAACTTGGCTCAAAAATAAAGAAACAAAGGCAATAGTATTTATTTATTATGCTTAAAAATAAGCTAAAGATCTTAATAATATATTTTACAAGCTCCCCACACTATAAACTCTTTGATTTTAATCCTAATATTCCTCTTAAATCAAAACTACCTTTATTTATACTTAAAATAACATGAAAAAAGATCTCAACTATTACTGATAAATTATCAAAGATAATCTAGTTTTTCCTAGTCTCTTCACTTACTAAGCAAAACCTTATTTATTATTAAAAAAATCAGACTATTTAATACTTTGAAGAAACTATTATTAAATGGAATAATCAAAGGACAAAGTCACTTTCTAAGGCAATTTCAATGTGGTTACTAATTGGTGTATTCTATATGTCCGACAAGCGCTACTCCTGATATATTGTATATTATAATTATAATGGAATATATTTAAAGGAACAAAACTACTCTGAAATGGAATATGAACGAATTTCATCCGTCTTTTTGACATGTTTTTATCGTGATAACCTTTTAATGGCAACCTCTCTGATCGACACTCGTGTATCTTTCGGCCTAAATAAATCCTAAAATAAATATATAAATATATTTAATCAATAAATTTAATAATGGAACGCTATTCCATCCGAATGTGAAATGATCAAAGCTCGTCTTACACAATTGATTTTCGAATCTATTTACGATTTGTTCGAATATTTGGCAAAAGTAAAAGAAACAAAACAAAAACTGTGTTATAAACAAGCTGGTTTAAAAAAAAAAAACAGTATTATTTTCTTTTTGGAGAACTATACAAAATTTAAGACAAAATATATATTTGGATTATATATATATTATATATGTGTATTATTAAATGTGCATTTAATAAAGGTCTTTGGAAACTCCCAATAAGTTGTATTAACTAAAAGTTAGAGAAGAGAAGGTGAAAGTTGATTATCTTTGAAAGAAACTTAAAAAGAAACTCTCTCTTCCGCCTTTGCTTGTACATTGCAGGCAAAGCGTGGAAGAGAAAGAGAGAGATATAGGGCAAGCAAGCTCAAGAGAGCGAAAACCGCTCGCTCTCGCATTTAAAGAGAGAGAGAGCGCGCAACAGGAAAGAGCTAAAATTAGCGGTTCTTTCGATTCCCTTCGTTTTTGCTTGTACATTGCAGGCAAAGCGTGGAAGAGAAAGAGAAAAAGCAATAGGGCAAGAGAGCGAAAACTGCTCTTGCATTTAAAGAGAGTGAGAAAGAGAGCGTAATTAAGCGTTTCTTTCGATTCCCCTTTTAATCGAGTCTGCGATCTGATATTTTATATACTCTTAACGAAACGAGACGCCCTTTGATGAGCTTTGCTTAAGACTAAGATGTTAGTCCTATGAATAGGTAACCCAAGTAAATAATACCAAGTAATAATAATAATAATACTCCCTCTAATACTCTGATAAAAAATATAAAAGTCTAAAATACTCACACGTCCACATCCTCGATGCCCTGCTTGGAGGCAAATCGCTTGCTGACCTCGCAACCGAACCAAACAGGCTCACCGGCCTTCAGTGATTTGGTTACAACGGCCAGGAGCAGTTCCACGGGCTGATTGTTATACAGGACGGGTCGGCCGCCAACCACATTGCCCAGACAGTCGACCGTGTAGGCCTGGTCGTAGCTGCTCGTTGGCCGGGGATCGGTAACTAGGCACACCTTGTCCTCCACGTTGAAGTGGGGCTTCACATAGCGCTCGTAAAACTCCAGCGAGCTAACCGGGCCGATGGACTGATAGTTCTTGCTCTTGTCGTAGTACTCCCAGGTGAAGGTCTCGGAGGGAATGCCCAGGCAGATGCCCACCACCTTGTAGATCTCGGCCATTTGCTCCTCGATCTTGGCGGCGACCTCCTCCGCCGTGGGATTCTGATCCATCAGCACGCGCAGGTGGCGGGCGTACTCCCTCAGCTAAAGTCAGGAATGAATAAAGATAGTTTCAAGTAAAGATAGTGAGAATATTACCTTGCTTTTCAGTATGGCGTTCATTCGTATGCTGGACTCGCAGCTAAAGCTCTCGGGGAAGCATTTCTTTGGCATGAGGCCGTGTTTGGTTATCAGGTTGACCAGCATGTCCCACTGGCCGCCGTCCGAGGTGGGATCGAGGAGCAGGAAGGACACCAGTCGCCCATCAACCTTCTCGCCCCGGCTCGCTGTCTTTACGATGTTGTTGAGGAAATAGTTGCAACGCTCGATCTTGTCCCAGTAGAAGAGGAAGGCCTGCGAGAACTCAAACTCATCGAGGTTGTAGTTCTTCATGAAGGGCAGGCGGATGCAGTTGAGGGCCGCAAAGAGCCAGCATCTCCCCGAGCTCCTCTGATTGGTGATCGGCTTGCCCTCGGTCTCCACCTTGTAGTTGAACACATGATTGGTCGTCTCCAGCGCCTTCCGCGACAGGCACACGTCGAAGGGATCCACGCGGGAGCAGACGTTCTGCGCCAGCACATTCTTCGGTTCACTGTAGAAGCTCTTGCGCCACTGTTGGAGCAGATCGTTGGTGATCACACTGCTGCTGGCCAGCTCGAACCAGGGCGTGGTGGAGTTCTTGGCGCCGATGGCGGTGCTGTTGTTATTGCCGCCGCCGCCGGTTGACTCGGTTGTGGTGTCAGCTGCAAATAAATTGGAGTGGTGGCGGTCGCCGGACTTTGAGTGACTTGTGCGAACGGATTCGCCCTCCCACATCTTGCTTTTGATCTTGAACTTCAACCGTCGTCCCTCTGGACTGTTGGCTAACTGGTGCACCGCACGCCTCTCCACCGCCCGCTTCACCGCCCAAACTGGTGGATCAATAACGGTGACAGTAACGGGTACGGGTACGGGAACGGTAACGGTAACGGGAACCCAGAAAAGAAACCAAAAACGAGAATTTTGTTGTGACGGTGCAGGTAAAAAATCATTTTCGATAAAGCCAATTCCGAAACAGGTAACAAAACAGTGCCGAAATGAAAACTGATACATAAACCGAATGTATAAAACAGGGAATGAGTCAATTTTACTTTTACTCTCTGGTTTTTTATAGAACTTTAAGAAAAACTTAACAATTTACCAAATAAATAAAAAACAAAGGGGTTCAAAAAAGAACTTGGGAATTATAACTGAAACTATGGGAGCGCCACGTAATATAAACAATTTTAATATAAATAATATGATTACTAAATCCATTTAAGTACTATATTAAATATTAAGTTGATGGTTTTACGATGAACAAGTAAGAAAGCTTCCCGACTGTGTAATACCCGGTGCCCAAAGCATTGAGCATTAAATTTAAAAAAAAAACGTTCTAAAGTTCTAATAATAACGTAGAAATTAATATAAAAATAATAGAAAAGTTTAATTTTTGATCGTCAAAGTTAGAAACCACGGTTAGAAGCTGGACTAACCTTTTCAGGTGAGTGCAAGCTAGATGGAGATATAACACTGCAACTTTATTATTTAATAACTAATTTAATAATTTATACCGAAATTCAATTATACCGAAAATACTCCCTGAGCCTGTTACATACAAAAACACTTGCCATTCCATTAGAATTAGGTTGCAAATGGCGCAATTAAAAATCAAATCGGCCAAATCATAATGAAACGTCTGTATTTCTAATTTCCTCAAGACTGCAAAAATTAAAAGGCAAAAACAGCTGACCGTTCAACAATAATTGGCAATCAAAAGAGGACAGGTTGTGTACATAAGTAAAATATTTGCATCAAATGCTAGCAATGTATTTACAATTCTAATTAAAGAAAAACAAGTTTAGGGCAAAGAAAATGTAAACTCACACTCCACAAAAATTAACAAATCTTTTGAACTAGTTCGGAGCTATTCTCTTGGCATTGACTGTCTGTCATAAAAAGCGATCGCCTAGAAGAAGATTGGTTGAGATAACACCTTTTTTAAGATAAGAAGACCCAAACTTTCCACAAAGATTTATTATTTAGCCTGGAATTTATTTTAGGAACTCCGTCTACCAAATATAAATGGATTATTACAGCCTTAGATCCTAGGGATCGGTGCTCTTCCCCAGCGTTATGTAGATTTTGTTTTTGTAGCTCTAAGCAGGCGGTATTTCTCTCCAAAAACTCTCCAAAGTCAAGAAAACAACTGGAGCTAAAATATACACTAGGTACTAATATTGAGTTTATTGTAATATTTTAAAAACATTTTAATGAACTACCTCGACTTATATTTTATTATTTTCCACATAGAAGCAAGGGTTACGGAGCCTGAATTTAAAGACATTCTATAGAAATCTACAGAATTTTCTCCAGTTAGAAACTAAAAAAAAAAATATATACAACTCTTTTAAAGATAACCCAAGTGAACCAAGCGTACAAAAAGATCACAACAATTGATATGCAAAATCGAAAACATTCTCGAGATTCTCCGCTGTGTTTGGGGAACTGTTTTTGTGACGCAATCGCGTGAAGAATCTGGGAAAGTAAAATCGCCGAGGAGCACTATTTCCTACTTGGCCAACTTCCAGGGCTTCCCAGCTGCCTCCGCCTCCGCCCCCGCCATCGGCCCCGGGGCGTGGTCCGGGAAAGAAAGAAAGAAAAATTAGCTAAATGCACAATGGCAGAAATGGAAGACCAACAACAACAAAAAACAAGAAAGATACAGACATTAACGTTAACTGCACATGTACACATTTATGTGCATGTGTCGCCGTCCCGCTCCCGCTTCCGCTTCCACCCTCGACCGAGTGTGTGCGTGTGTGGCATGCACTTTGGATCTCTGTTCGCCACATTTACTGTGTGAGCCTTTTGTTTATTATTTATTTACTCTTCTACGACGCTTGTGAGTGGGTGGCTATTTTTTTGTTTGTATTTCTGCAGATGCTGATAAGCATGGCTAACGGGTTAATACTCGGAAAGAAATCGCAGCGTAGCTAAAAGCTGGAACAAAATACCTATTAGCACCGTTATTCGTGGCGAGTGTGTGTTTGTGTGTGACAGAGAGGACGATGCAATTAAACCAGTTTAACGGGACTCGCACACACACACAAGCGGACGTAAGTAGCGGGTGGGGAGCGAAAGAACGCAGAAGAGGAGGAGGCAAGCAAAATGCCGTTTTAAAAACTTTCGCGGAAAGCCGGCGCAAAAAATCTAAACAAACCGCACAGGAAAAAAAAGGGTTAACAACAAAAACTTGTTTGTCCAGTTTGTTCAGAGCGAATGTGTGCGCAAAGCAAAAACAAACAAAATTTGGGAGAAATTTTACTTTCGTCTGGCTTTAATTTGTTTTTGTTGCTGGGGCGTCAGCAAGACTTCCCTCTCTCTTTCTCGTTGTCTCGCACACACACACACACACAAACATACGAACACCCGCGCAACAACAACAACAAAAGAATGTCCCACGGAATGCATTACTGCAGCTTCAAACTCATTATTTATATGCGTTTCTTAGCATTTTGTCATTTTGTTTATTGTTGCGCATCCTACTTACACATTGTTTAACTCTTTTTTGTTCCTTTCCTGGACGATTTTCACTTGTTTTGATTTTGTTCACTGTAAATTTGCCGGATGTATTCCGTGGTTCTTGTTCCGATGTGTGTGCAACGCTAGCAACTGTTGCCGACTGTAATTATGCGGACCTAAGCTTATTTTTTACTTAATGTGTAAATGGGAAAAAAAATTAAAAGTGTTTGGCTTTGGGATCCGAAACTAGAGATGGCCGATATGCGACGTGACGTGAGTGTTTGGCCAGCGATGATTCTCCCACACCCACATATCACAGCCAACTATCGCACGAGTGATCGATAATTGACAAGAAAGCCGGCGCAAAAAACCTTTTTTTGATGCTAGGACTTTAACAAAACGATGTTCTAGTTTAAAACATAATCTAACGTTTTTTATTCTCATTTTTCTATTACCTGAAATCATAATAAATAATCAAATTTTATTATATAATCGATGAGAATGAGAAAATATTTTCAAAAATCCCATGTGGTTCTCGAAATGATTGAGAATTTAATTATCAAGACAATTCACTGCATTGGTTTTTGTATTGGAGTAACATTCTGCACATTGAAAAGTACATTGTTACTTTGTTTTTTAAATTACGCGCTCTCTTTGAAGGTGACTGGAAAGTCCCCTGGCCTTGGGCCTTTCCCGACTAATGGAATTCGGTAATAAAACTGTATCTGAACCCTGCCCTCTCGATTTGCTTATTTTGTTAATAAACTTTAGTCTCTTGTAAATTATGATTTGTGTATAGGCGTCTTATTTGGCTTCTTTAACCCATTATTAAAGTAAAGTTTCCATATTTCAAATTGCGCGCTTCTCTTTTAGGACAATTGAAAATCCAGACTTTGCTATAGGGCGAGGCGTTATTGCATTTCGCTGTAATGGAATTCGGCTACACTGCCACAAAGAAATCAAAAATCAACAATTAATTTGTATTTGTAGCTCCGGCCTCCCCGCTCACCCCCTCGCTTTGGAGCACGGTATCCGTTTCCCTTCGATTTCCGGCCGCACGGATTGCTGAGGTCCCGAAACGAATCCAACGGATTGACGCTCCGTCCTCGCACGAACAGAGTTCCCCCACGCAAATGAAATCCCACAAGTGAATCGGAATCGGATCGAATCGAACCGAATCGAGTCAAGTCGGAAAGAGTCGCGTGCGTGATTCGTATTTGGATTGGATTATATAGCCGCCATATAATCGGACGACATGAGCGGGATCGCGGACTACGGCGATTTCAAGTACTACATCGAGAAGTTCTACGTCCTGCCGCTGGAGCTCAAGAATGATATTATCTACTGCCAGCGCGCGATGCGCGATTTCCTCAAGGTTCACACGGTGAGTGGTGTCGCAATTCCGTCGAACAATGATGGAATGGGTGGAGGGGAAGGGGAAGGGGCCTTGGAATGGGGTCGGTCTCCACTGATTAGCGGATAATTAATTGCTCAACTCCTTTGTCTTTCTCTCTGCCTTATCCCCTAGCTGGTCTCGGAGGTCTTCAAGGAGCAAGCAGATGCGGTGAGTTAGCAACACGAGGGTCACTCTCTCTTTCTGTCCCTCGGTCTATCTCTCTCTCTTTCTATCGGTCCTTTGTTTTCGGTGACGAGACGGGAACGGGGCCTTTCCAAAAACCGAACTCTATTCGTGTGTGGGTGAACTTTCCATGGAATTCCCCAACATTATGATTTTTATGAAAGTTTTGGCAGTAGAGGAACGTTTAAAGTATAACCCTTCTCTATGGGTTTCCAGTGAGCTTTCAAGAATCAAGAACGTATTTTTCAAGCATAAACAGATGATGAAGAATTCAGAGCAAGACAGCATGCTTTTCTCCACAAAGGTCACAATATATGTAGAAAACTTAAAGATAAACTTATTTTAGCTATGAAAAGTTAAACCTATTTAATAAAAGCAAGGTCATATAACAAATGAAGTTTTCTTTCTACTCTGGAAATTAGTTTACATACACTTTTTGGTTTAAATATACAAACACGTTGGTTAAAAAAAAATGTGTTTTTAATATTTATTAAATATATAATAAATTAGACTTCAAATATCCTTTGCAAACATAACTCCTGAAATTTCGAGTTTCCTCTTTTGAGTAACAGGTTTAATCATAAAATATCACCATTTTCTTTATATAATGAATCAGCCAACATGGCGGCGGGACTTGTTAACACTCTAGTGCCCGAGTTTTACCTGGGGCAAAACTGGAAACAAAGAAAATGCCATTTAATATAAAAGTTTAGCAATAAAATCAATTTTTAATAGAAAAACGTTCAAAGAAGAAAAGTTTAATTTAATAATACTATAAAAAAACTTAAATGTTTGGTAATATTTATTAATTAATTATTAAAATAATTATTTTGGACTATTGCCATTATCTTAATTTAATTTTTAAAACAAAATATTTAATGTGAAGATACTAATTTTAGAAATACATTCCAATTTGATCTTTTGGAATTAGGGAGTTAAGAAAATACACTCAAACCTGGGCACATTTATTTATTTATTTTTTTATTTCTTCTTTTTTTTCAAGTATTTGCGTATTAAGTAGTATCTTTGTTACTTATACATTTTTCCTACTTAAGACGCATAATCAGATTCTATAATTACGACGCACTTTTTAGAAGGTTAAAATAAAAAGTTTTTAGCTCCAAACAAGCCCGAAAAGTGTGTGCTTTGAAATACTTCAAATGAATATTAATTTGAGTTGAGAATTCTAACATATTTTCCTAATTTAAAGACAAAGCCAACTAAACCTGCTTATTAAAATAAATATAAATAAAATAACCCGATTATTTACTTAATATAAACACCTAATATGGTTTTTAAAGTTTATATAATTTTCTATAATACATTTCCATTAAATTCCCGTGGCCATGAGCGGGTTAATGAGCAGCAAGCAGCCAGCGGGCAGCAGCCATATTAGCACCTTCGATCTCCCCGCTAACCCCGCTTAATTATTCGACAGTTTTTAATGTGCAAATCACACACTCTTGCCATTCGCTTCGCCTCTTTAGGATCCCGTGCAGATGCGCCGCATCTTGGACGAGCTGGAGGACGAGGTGTACGAGATCAACGCCGAGCAGCAGTTCCTGATGCTGCGCCTGAACGACCATCTGGATGAGTTCTACCGGAAGCTGAAGGACAACAACATTGCCAGCGAGCCGGCGGTGGCCAACGAGTTCGTGTCCAACCAGATAGTGCCTTTGATCGCCGATTCCAGCTACAAGATCAGCCCCCACTCGGTGGTGAGTCGCGCCAACGAGGAAATGCTCATCCGGAAGCACTTCCTGCTCAGCCAGGACGACGAGGCTGGTGTGCCGCCGCTGAAGCTCAGCGAACTGGATGAGAATATCCCGCTGATGCTGCTGCCCCCCGTCTTGGGCTTGGGTCAGCAAATAGTCGCCGCTCACATTCAGCCGCAATGGTCCCAGGACAAAGCGCCCAAGGCTATTCCGGTGCCGCCGCTCCAATCTCAATCTAAGCCGGAGCTGAGCTCCCACCGTTCGCTGCTTGTTAGCAAGGGTGGAGCGGTGGAATCGTCGCCGTCACCGTCCAAGAAAAAGGCCATTTCGTGCAGTTCACCGCCGCCTTTGGCTCCCATAACCCCGACAGTGGTGTCGCCACAGAATCCGACCCAGAGTCCCCAGAACCTGCATTATGCCTTGAAGAGGGCACGGAAGACCAAGCAGCAGCCTCGCATGATCTACGACGAGGAGGTTATGGAGCTAACTAGTCTAGAAATTAGTCGCTTAACTAAGATCTGCAAGGATATCAGGAAGCCTTCTACTCCGCCTCCTCAGCCTCAGCCTCAGCCGCTGCCTGAGTCTACGAAGATCACAAAGAATACTACTGCTGCCGCTGCATCGAATGACTTGCCCAAGAAGGCGACCTCACAGCTGGCCGTCCAGGCGCCGGCAAAGATCCAAAAGACCAGGAATATCGGGCGCAAATCCTCGCCCAATCTGCCATCGAGTGCCCAGTCCCAGTCCCAGTCGCAGTCGCAGTCGCAGCCAACGGGTTCGACATCTGGCAGCTCGGATGATTCCAGCGCCGAGCTGCAGCAGGAGCAGCAAAGGCTGTTCGCATCCGCTGCCCAGTGGCGTGATGAGCCGCGCGAGAGCCGCATCCTGCCGGCGGAATACGGCCAGGAGTCGTTTCTCGGACTGTTTGGGCTCTACACGCCGGAGGTGCTCAAGAAACTGAATCAAAGGCACTCGAAGCGCAAGCGTCGCACGGTCCAGAATGCCAGCGGTGTGGACTTCCACTATGGCCAGCAGTTGAGCGCCATGGAGACGCTGGTGCTGGGTGTGCGGGGCCACAAGAAGGCCAAGGACAAGCCGGAGTTTCTGCTCTCGCCGAAGGAGAAGCGCTTGCAGGCCAAACGGGCTTACAATCGCAAGAGCAAGTCGCCGGATAAGGTGGGATCTGGAACGTGCCAGCATGGCGAGGACAGCCCCTCCAAGTGCCGAAAGTGCCGCGAGTGCAAAGAATGCAAGCGCCGAGTCGGTGAGTCATCATCATCATCAGCTCTTTGTTGTTCTTTATGTGGCATTTTAATGGCACCTTAACTTTAGCAATGACCTCAATCTGGGCAAGATCACGCCGAGTAAGCAGCTCCAGCTAGTAGCTGGTGACGAAAGACAAAGAAAAGCTAAGATAACTGCCAGACTTTTTGATTAGAAGCAAGAATTTAATACCTTTAGTATCTATTATGTATCTGCAGAGGTGCTCGAAGCCCTGCCTTGCGGTTCATTGCATTTCCCTGCCCAGCCTCTGTCGGCACACGCATTTATTTAATTCGACTCCCTTGTCTTTCCTTCCTTCCAGATCGCGACCCAGTGGCGATCTGTCAGTTGTGCTCTGGGTTCTACCACATAGAATGCCACGAGCATCCCAAGAGTCGCTACCAGATCCAGACCCACAGCATGCAGTGTCCGCCGTGCTTGCGGGAGCAGGCGGCAAAGTCGAAGGAGGGAAAGTGAACAGGATCAGGACTCCTGCATATAGTTTAGTTCGTATCCCTATCGTATAAGCCACAAGTTGTTGGAGGCCTTGGTCCTCAGTCCCATTGCATGGGCATTTATGAAAAGCCGCCCTTCGCTTCACTTCAGCTCCATTCCTTATTTTTGTTTACAGTTTTTTTCAATATATATATTCTTTTTTTTTTCATTTAGGAGCAGAAGCGAAGGGATACCCTTATTTTTCTTTCTATATTACATATATTCCTATTCTTAAAACCCCTTATTTAGGTATGCTAATGCAAGTGCATACGGAAAAGTGATTCAATAAATATATATGTAAATGTATATTGAGGGGCTCTAGCTAAAAATGAAAAATAAATTAATATTATTTCTTTGAAATGGGTGTATTTTTGTTGATAACGTGTTAAAGGAAGGGAAATCGAAGGCAGATCGATAAAGTTTGGTATGGCTCATTAGCAGAAATCTTTGAAGAATGGATATCTTAATAAAATATATGTTATAATAGTCGATAAGTCGTTTTAATAAACCTAAACCACAAGCATTATTATTATCTTTAGGGTTTCTTAATTTTAAGCCAGAGATGCCAGCCCTGTTGCATACTTTAGACGGTCTGGCAACTCTCGAAAATGGCGCCCAACATTCAAAAACCTTCCTATAAATAAATAATTGTATTGAAAGAGAAAGAATTACTTTTAATTGAAAACTTACAAAGAAATGTATATTTTCATTGCTGCCAAACATTATAATATTCCCAAGTTAATAAATAATAAAATAATAAGCAAAATAAACCCAAGTATAGCTTCCTTAAATAAATATTTTGATTTTATTACTCATATTTACACAACGTCCTTAGTAAAATTATATGGGAAGAAATACTTTCTTTTACATGCAGAATAGCATTTCGTTTTATGAGTATTCAAAAAAAAAATGTATATACATTTCAGGCTAGGATAAGGTAGGATAATTGCACTTTTCTAGTCGCCAATCCGCATTCGATGGACCAGCGGCAGCACCACAGCGAGCAGGGGCAGGAGGATTAGGGTTAGGGTGCGGCTGGATAGCCCACTCGCCCCGTTGCACAAGTCACCCTGGCAGAAGCACATGTAGACCTTCTTGTAGTTGTAGATGGTGTCCGCACAGCGGTCCATGTTGTCATCCGGCCCACGCTGGACGCACATCCGCTGAATGGCCAGGTCGTAGTCGTCAATGGCGTAGGTGCCGCCGCCCTCGATCACCTTGCCGCACCAGCCGCTGGCGCAGGGAATCGCGGACAGTCCCGGCTCGTTCTCCACATCCGTGGCGTTGAAGGTGAAGGGATCCTTGCAGCTGCCCAACTCCCCGCGGGAACGACATTGGTAACAACGACGCAGAAGTCCTAAAATAAAATAAATGCATTATTAAAAATGAAATATTACAAAATGCTGAAGCTTTACCATACAAATTTAGTTTAAAAATATATAAACTTATTAAGCTTTTAACGGAAAATTAACAACCTAATGAAAATTAATATTTCAAATTCTTTAAGACTGACAAAATAGAAAATCTAACGTTCGTTTCTCAGAAAAACCAAAATGGTGGCCATGTGGAAAAATGCCATAAAATACTTTCTTGGCACTGGTTGCTTTTTAAATAAACTTTTCCTGATTTCCCCCAAAGGAAAATGAAATCAGAACACACACACACACACGAATTGCACACAAGTGCAGCGCCCACGCACACACTTGCAGCTGGAACAAAAGACATCAACGGGAAAACGAACTCGTTGGCACTTGCATTTTACAATAACTCACCATCGATTTGTACCACCCCAGTGAGGAATATCACAGCCAGGCAAAAGCTAGTGGACTGCATTGTCCAAAAATGTGAGTAACCAAATGTGGTTATTATGAGCAATATTATTAAAAAAATATAAAAGTTAATACGAAGGCCAGTGTGACCGCGGCTGGACCGTTTAAATATACCAGATGGCTATCAGAAAGCTGTCAAAATATACCAGTTCCCTTTTATTTTTGATTCGTTGAATATATTTAATATTAATCGAGTATATATCGGTTTGAAATGTATTATTAAATTAAAGGCAGATACTCGTCTTAAACTTCAATTTAAAACACACATAAAATAACCAAATCCTAAATATATTCAAAGCAATTTGAGCGATAATCGAATATCGATATTATCTGTGGATTATCGGCTGCGTTCACCAAAACGCAATTTACAAGTGCATAATAAAATTATAATTCTCCTTGTCAATCAAATAACATTTAATTTGTGCAAATGTACACATTTTAATGCCATAAACGAAAATAAATTTTAAAAGCCCATCTCTGATGGGTAGCACTGGCTCGCCCTCATCTCTAGCTTTTGCATGCAACCCTGCGCCTAGCCCAAGCCCTACGACTCCAAGTAAAATTAAAAAAATTATTATTTTGTGAATGAAAACATTTAATTATCTTTACAAAACGGAACTGAAACCAAAAGAATCTATAGTATCGATGTTAAATTACTCACTTTAGCTATCGATAGCTGGATTTCGCGACACATCGGACGATACATCGATTCTTTCGCAACGGAATCGATGAATCGAAACCAAAAAAATCGATAGTATCGGTGCTGCAATCGATTTTTTCCCAGCTCTACTTGCCTGATTCGTCGTACAAAATAACTCATTTCATAGCGAAAAAACTCATTATTCGTGCGCCTCAAGAACGTCTGTACATATTTTTGTTATTTTTTTTGCCCCGATCGAAAACAATAGCGTAGAGCGGAGAGCGTGAAAAACTGCGTACGTACAAAACGGCATAAAAAAGTGGGCACCAGAAAAGCAGAGAAAAAAAATATGATGGAAGAAAAGAGAAAGAGAGGGGGAAATTCGGCAGCTGTGCGTCGTAACTGAAACAACAAAAAGCGGGCCAAGGAGCGGGAGTGGGGGCGGAATTGCAGTGCAGAGTGCAGGCGCTATAAACAAATAAAAATCATTTAAATAGACATATAATCATACGCGACGCTGGCAGCGACGCCGGCAGAGCCGTCGACACCTTGCAACCGTCTGTCTCGCTTCTACGCGTGTGTTTTTGTTTTTGTTTGTTTGCCAACTGTTTCATTTCGCCATCTCCCCTTCTCCCTCTCTCCCAGCAGCAGCCGCCCGCCACACACATCCCCAATTGGAATTGGACCAGGAAGCGAGCGTTCCAATAGGAGCAGCAGCCCCGGCGCAGCAGTAGCAACACCAGCCCAGCAACATGGCTCTGGACAGTGGGACGCAGACAAATGCGCTGACCTCATCGTTTACCAATAAGAAGAAGGATGCCGCCGCGGAAAAGGAAAATCTATGGTGAGTCCAGGGAAACGTGGGAGTAGGAAAATAAAACCAGGAGAAGGCAACAAACAAAATGCACCAAAAAGTTATAAACAAAAAGAATCATTGCTCTCGCTCTCTCTCTCTCTCTCTCTCTCTCGCTATCTGTGCAGAAATTAATTTAAAACTTTCTTTAGCTGACGTTTGCAATTTGCAAAATATACATTTGTGTTTAGTGTAAAAATGTTTATTGTGTTTTTCATGTGTTCCTTGACATATTTATTATTTTATTTAACTTAAATTTCGTATAACTTCTGTCTGTGCATCAGTAAAAATAGTTATTTTACTTTATTTTGTGTTAGGAGAACTAATCTGTATAATTTTACCTTCTATTTATGAAGTTCTACTTGGTCTAGAAATGCAATCCCTTACCTAAACTATATCTATAAACAAAATCTATATATCAAAGCTGATATTTGTTAATGCAAAACCATTTAAAAGCTTACAAATATAATTTTAAACTCATTTATGATTTATTACTCATTTAACTTTAATATCAGTACGATTTTGTACAAATAATGTTCTCTTTTTGATTACTTTATTTAATTTCTTGATCATTTTTATTTCTCCTAATTTTTAGTTAGCCAAATTATTAAAATAAATTTTAAACCACTTCCTTACCTTGCAACTCCATTATATTTACATTTTTTTAACAGCCGGCACCGCCCACTTTGCACCGCTGCAACCCCCTTTCCCTTTAGTATTTTCCTTACCTTTTTTAGTACCAAAAAAACCAGCTGATTTCATGGGCATGTTGTCATATTTCCTCTTCTCTATTTAACCTCAAAGTTAGCTCATTTTTTTTTTTGTTGTAAGACAAATAATTAAGCAAAATGCGTAAATAAATAACATTACAAGAAACCAGAGAAAGAGAGCCAGAATAACTGATAAAGATAGGGAGAGAGAACTACAGAGAGAGAGAGAGAGAGAGCGGGCAAAAAGAGCAACAATGTGCGGGAATGATTCACTATTTCGCTTAAAAAAAAATTATCGAGGGCAGCGACGTCGACAGCGACGGTGCTGCCGACTGCGTCTACCTTTTTTCGCATTATTTTATTCGGTTTTGTTGTTGGACAAAACTCACACACGCAAACACTCCGTCTATGAATAAAGCCCAGCTTAATGGGCTGCCCATCAATAATGCTACATCCAATTGGAATTCTTTCGCCCAATCAGGCAAACTTGGCTTTAAGACGTGCGTGTGTGTTGGTTTCCAACTGGCCTAGTGTGTGTGTGTGTGTGTGCGAGCGATGTTGTCATCACTCGAAAATGTCGTTCGGCTTAAATTACACTAGTTAACAGAATTTGGGGCACCAAAGCAGCTAACAGCTGTTTTCCCTAGAAAACTATCGATATCGGTTTTATGTCAGCTGTTTTGGGTTCGAAGAAACCGTATGTTTTCAAGGAAATGGGCTTAAGCTGTAAGCCAACTTAAAATTAGATCCTCTGAGGAATTAGCTTTCAGTTTGGACTTTGATATCTCCTCAAATTTGTACCTATATTGGTTGAACATATATCGGTTAATATTACGAATAATGTTTATTACTAATGGTGCACTTTTATAACGATTTTCTATTGAATTTCTATCGAGTTCATTTGATATATCCACTCAGACCCAGAACTTCTGTTGCAATAATTGTTTATAATAGCGTCTGAAAGCATAAATGATTGTGTTTATTTATATAACCGACCTTATAGTTAAAGTTTAATAACATTCAGGTGTATTGATTTGTTTATTTCAATGTTCTCTGAAAAGAAGTCAGCTTCTTCAATTGATTTATTTATTCTAAATATTTACCGACTCAGTTTTCCGCTCTTCACCTCGCAAACAAGTCTTTTGTTTGTAGCTTAGTGTATTGAAACACTAGCAACTTGCTCTTCTTTGGAAATGATCGTAATCATTGTTTGTTTACTTTATGGGAGCATCGGCAAAGGATATTGACTAAGCATTATTTTCCTTAAAGCCTTACTCGATTTCAATAGGTTGAAGATCCCCATTTGTTTTTGTTTTCCAAGTAAAACCTTTATATTTATTCAAAAGTAACATCAAACTACTTTAGCAACCTCATCGATGAGTATTTTAAAACCGTTTTTATTGGCTTTGATTATAATTATCAATTATTTACGCAAACACATAGAAACTCTACAAACTATCGAACGAACTTCAACTACATTTCCTCGATGAATACATCGTTATCGTCTTCGTTATCGGTGTGCTGCGGCACCAATTGCTGCGATTGCTGCTGCCTATCGAAGTTGTTTTGGATGCGCTCCAGCAGATCCGTGGCCACCAGGGCAAAGTCCTCCCACAAGACATCGTGGCCATTTTCCTCCTCCTCCTGCTCCTCTTCGTCGCGATCATCGCCCAGATCATCCTCGTCCTTATCGTTATCGTTATCGCCGCTCGGCAGACGCTCATCATCGAGATAATCGGCCAGAAGATCACTCACTTCGTCCAGAATGTTGCCACTCTGGCAGAGATTGGCGGCACACTGCCCGTCGATGAGGAGATTCCACAGAGCCTGACAAACGATGTTGGCCAGAAACCAATCCTCCTGCTCCAGTGATCCGCGCAGTAAGAGGGCTAGAAGTTCCGCTCCTCGCAGCTGCAGGAATGGACCTCGCTGCTCGCCATCGCCCAAGAGATTCACCAGCACACCGATGGCACAGGTGCGCAGCTCGTAATCCTGCCCAGCCGCCTGCTTGGTCAACTGCTGCACCATCAGGGGCAATCCTCCAGCGGCACAGAAGCAGCGGCGCGCTCGCTCGTTCCTCGTTAGGTTTCCCAGAACCCGGGCCAGCTCCACTTTCGTCACCGAGGTCTGGCAAGAGCTCAAAACCGTTGCCAACGAGCCGGATAGCTCGTCAATCAAACTCTGGAGGGATCCCTTGGCCAGGGGCTGAATGGCCGCCTGCTTGTCCTGGTAGAAGCACAGATTGTGCAGGGCCCCGAGGGTGGCATGCAGCAGCTCCTGTTGCTCCGGTGACTGGAAGGAAAATGGATTACTTCTCTGTCTGGGACTATTCCCTTCACAAACTCACCTTTTTCTTCTCCAACTCGCCACTAGTTTTGGCCAAAAGCTCCAGCAGCACGGAGCCCAGGGAACGGACATTACCCAGGCCGGCGCCCACCTCGGGATTCACACTCATGTTGGCCACCACTCGTATTAGCTTGATTTGGGCATCAAGCAGGGCCAGACTGCTTGGCGAACGAACGTTCAGCTGCTCCAGGACATTCAGGAGATACTCCATGGCCACGTCGTTCTGGAAATACTGCAAGAGAAGCAACAGAAGATGAGCTAGGATCAGGGGCAAGCTTGTAGGCACTCACCTGTATGCGGGCAGACTCGTGCTTGGCCAGAATATTGCCCAGCATGTAGCCCAGTCGACTCAGGACGGCCAGGAGCCGCTCACTGCACTGGCCACCGGCGCAGGAAGGACCCAGGAGCAGGCCAATCCGGGCAGCGTAATTGTGCAGCGTCTCACAGCAATCAGAATCCTCGGAGAGAACACTAAAGGGATCAGGGATTAGGGACTACATTTAAATCAAAGAAAAACCGCGACCCACCTGAGAGTGCGCACCACATTCGCCTGGACCTCCAGCTCGCCCATGGACACCTCTGCCGCCCGGATGAGATGCGGACAGGCCAGCTGCAGCTGGAGCTGCAGACGCTGCTGCTGCTGGGCCACATCCGCCAGAGCCCGCATCGCCGCCGAGAGCTGGTAGAGCGTGTGCAGCGGTGGGCCGTGAAGGCGCTTGGTGGCCCCCGCCTCGTTCAGCATCTGCAGGTGCAGGATCATCAGCTCCACGGCTCCATGGCGAGCCAGACGGGAGACCAGTGTCTGCTGGCCCGTCAACTTGCGCGGGCAAAGCGGCGCCGAGATGGCGGCCAGAGCTGGCGAGATTACTGGCGGCTCAGGCAGGGGATTTCCACTCGAACTCTCCAAGCCAATCCAATTGCGGTTCAAGGCATCGTCCCGCTCCTGGGCACTGCTGGCGGTGAGGAAACGTATACAGCCGTAGGCATAAATGCAGGCTTCCGGATCGTCCAAGGGCGAGGCGTGGCCCAAGCCATCGATCAGCAGCTCCAGCACATCGTGCTCGTGGAATAGGGAGTCATGCTGCTCGTGCCGGGCCACTTTGAAGATGAGCTTGCAGGCGCCCGTGAGGTTGCTCCCAGTGACACGTAGCTGGAGTAGGATTTATGACTCATTAACATTGAAATTCAATAAATAATTAAACGGGAAAACTCACTGCCAAGACCACGCGGGCCACGGCCAGGAGGACACGTGGCGAGCTGCACTCCACCAGGCCATAGAGTCCGCCCAGGATGAAGCCACGCTTGAAGCTGCGCTCCTGCTTCTTTACGCGAGTATAGAGCTCTTGGAGGATCTGCCATGTAGAGGTTTAGATACTTAGGGATCCTGGAAATCCTGGACCCCTACTCACCGCATTTATGTGCTGCACTGTCTCATCGCTGCAGTCCTTGAGGCCACTGTGCTGCTTCAGCAGCTCGATCAGGGTCTCTGTGCTGGACTGGCACAGCAGGGCGCCATTCCTCGCGGGCATGGGCGCGGCAGGGCCAGAGCCGGACAACGCTGGCAGCTGTCTCGGGGTGCTGGGCTTCTCGTTCTGCAGATATCGCATTCTAAAAGGACCTCAAGAAGTCAGAAAATAACCGATTTAACTTGACCAAAGATGAAACCTACGAAAAGGCACTGGGTGGTCGTCCTGCCAGGGCCACCTTGCCGTACAAAACCCGGCCGGATTCGCGTGGCGTAATGGGTCGCCGGGTGCTGACCAGACGCGCTCCGCCGGTGGCCATCAGTGGCATGGCTCCCGAGGCCGAGGCCTCACCCAGAAACATTTTGGCCTCACTTATGAGTTCCGCCGAGGTCTTGCGCCGGCCCATGCCGCCGCCGCCAGAGACCAGGCCCAGCTTGTTCAGGTTCTGTTCGCTGGCATGCGGATGGGGCTGGGGATGACGGATGATCTGGGGTTTCTTCGTCGTCGTTGCCATCTCCGTCTCCGGCTGCTTGGCCTTCTCCGGCACCTCCTTGGGACGCGTTTCGCTGCGCGAGCGACGTTTCAGCAGCAAACTCATCCTCGGAGCAGACACTTGGCTATTACCAGTGGGGAAACAATAGCCAGGAATCCTTCGCCGCCGCCTGCTTCAACTTGGAAGGATACAAAAAAATTGGGATTAAGCAACTCGACCAACACGGCCAACAGTTCCAGACGCACTCCACAAAAGTGCCACCGAGTGTTAGCCTGGAAAACGTAGTTTTCGTTTGGCTTTTTCGCGTGCACCATGCCAACCGAGGGGGGGAGCTCTTCCGCCCTCCCGGGCCACCACCTGTCAAGAGAGCCGGACGGAAAGCCAGGAGCCCAGCCGAGCCAATCCAACCCACCACTAAATGGAGAACACTAAAGCGTTCGTTTACCACCGCGGCGCACAGTGGGGCGAGGTGGATTTTTCCGGGAAGTGGGTCAGCGTGATAGATGGTGGGTTAGCTGGGTGGGTTTGGTCTAAATTATAGGGAAGGTTGTGGCATTTGATTGGGTTTAAAGGAAATTGAAAGTGCGGAAAATTGAAGGGAATTAAAGTTGATTTCAAATTGGATTCGTTGGTATTGATTTCATTCTCTTGGATTTTAATTACCAATATAATTGTGTCATTTTGTTACAAGTTCTTAATTTTGTACAAATTTAATTAGAACGTTTTATAGTTTCTTTATTTATGGAAGTAAATATAAAAAACCAAAGTTTAACCTTTCTACGCGTTGTCTTAAAAATATAGTCAAGCAGTATAACGAGTTTAGTATAGATTTAATGCTTCATAATATCAAATGTATACTCAATAGTATAGTTTTTATACTTTTAAGTTTCAATTCTGTATTTTCGAGCTATATTTGTATACGAACCTACATTGAAAATTCGAAAACATATCGAATTAGTACTTTTCTGTTTGTCTCTAAGATTAGAATAGTTTTTATTCTCTCGTAGTATTAAATTAATATGCATCTTATTTAGATATTTTTAATACTCAAGAGTATAGAATTCATCTAACTATATTAGTTTCTATAAAGATAAAGGCTAGATTTAGCCACAATATTCTAATTTGACCGCACTGGTGCTTGGTTTTCATTCTGTGCGTGTGCTGGCAGAGGCCGGGTAGAGAAATTTAATAACTAGCGAGTCAGGACTGTGGGCATAAATAAAGTATTTCCTATTACACTAAATAAATACATTTTAATTAAATATTGAAATCAATGAAAATAGAAAACCTACCTTCTAAGCTCCTAAGAATTCCAAGGAAATTACCACAAACACTTTCTCAATAACTTCGCACCACTGTGCCTTAGTCATAGGCAAATGAGAAAGCGCCGCTTTCAATAAAGGAACCGAGCAAAACAAAACAATTGAAGCGAGCTGGAAAAGTGCTCGGCAATCGATATTCGCTGGGAGAAATCGGGAGAAAATGGAAATGGAGAAATGTTTGGTGGTGAGATAGCCTGGGACACGAGACCTGCGGTCAATTTGCATGTCCCAGCAGACTGTTCGACTGTCCAACTGTCCAACTGTCCAGCTGTCCAACTGTCCGGCTGTCCGTCAGGATGGTTCGGGCAAACGTATTTCACGTCAATTGAAAATTATTTAATTGGTCTAATTGAATTGCAGACAGTGGTGCGCGTTCAAAAATCGCATGCTAAACCATATCAAATATTGACGCAGCTCCAAAACACTAAATTGAGCACGAAAAGCGGCAAAGTGGGAGTGAAAATATGAGTGTTTGGCGCAAGGAAGCCAGGAAGGCGAGAAGTGGGTCTCCTTCGTTTTGTTCGTTTTGGAGGGGAGCCGCCAATTAACTTGATGGCGGAATGTTTGCGAAAAAGGGAAATGTGAATGAATGACGGATCTGACCTGGATTCCTACACTTTCCTGGGCAGGCGGAAAAGCACAAAAAAGTGGAATTTGTAATGCGTAATCGGTAATCCGTGAGTTGCAAAGTTTTTCAGAACGCAATTTCAGTGAATTTGGGGATCATAAATCATTGTTTTTTCAAAGTGATTTATATACCGATCTCTTTTGTTGAAATTATAATAATTCTGTATATATTGCCTGGATGGGCACTCTTCCTGGTGCTCTTTTAGTCATGTTTTGGTGAGTGTCGCTAGCTAGTCTGCTCGTACATTGCAGGTAAAGCGAGGGAGAGGGAGCGAGAAAGGGAAGATAGATGAGCAAAATATCTTTCTGAAAGGCAAGCGGTTTAAAGAGAGTAAAAAATACTCTCACATTCAAGGCGAAAGCGCAATAGGCAAGAGCGAAATTCAGCGGTTCTTGTGGTTGCTGCTTTGTTTGTACATCGCAGGCAAAGCATGAAAGAGAGAGAGCAAAAGAGGAATAGGTCGCACACTTGCTCAATGAAGACTACAATACATTTTTGGGCATTAAGGTCTCTGTTAATATATTTATTTAAAATTATATTTGGTGCTGCTTTGTTTGTACATCGCAGGCAAAGTCTGGAAAAGAAAGAGCAAGAAGGGAATAGGTCGGACACTTGCTTAATGAAAATTATAATATATTAAGGTCTCTGTTAATATATTTACTTATAATTATATATAAAGAGCGAAATTGAACGGTTTTTGTAGTTGCTACTTTGCTTGTACATCGCAGGCAAAGCTTGGAAGAGAAGGAAGGAAAGCTCAATGAGGACTATAATACATTTTTGGTCATAAAGATCTCTGTTAATGTATTGCCTTAAAATTATATATAAAGAGCGATATTGTTCGGTACTTGTGGTTGCTGCTTTGTTTATACATCGCAGGGTAACGCCTAAAAGAGAGAGCAAGATGGGAATATGTCGCACTCTTAATGAGAATTTTCATTAGACATTTTTAATTATTCAAGTCTCTGTTAATATATTTATTTAAAATTATATATAAAGAGGGTGGTTGTTTCTTTGTTTGTACATCGCAGGCAATATTTCTTTATATATATTTCTTTATTATATTTCTTTATTTAAATTTCTTTATTTATTTTCTTTATTATTAAATACATTTCTTCTTTTTTGATGCCCTTGCAGGTCAGCAATATTGAATGAAGTACAAACACAGGGCAGCACAAAACTTCCATCAAACAAATCTGTACTAGTATTAGGCGACAATGCCACCGGCAAGACGACACTCATTGCCAAGCTCCAGGGCGTCGAGGATCCGAAGAAGGGCTCTGGCCTGGAGTATGCCTACATCGATGTCAAGGACGAGTACAGAGACGGTGAGTTCAAGTTGGAAGAGTTTTCCTACAGATGATATTGACCCTTGATCCGCGCACAGACATGACGCGTTTGGGCGTTTGGGTCCTGGACGGCGATCCAGGACACACAAACCTGCTGCACTATGCGCTCAACGAAACGAACTATGCACACACACTCGTCATCCTCACCGTCTCGATGACGCAGCCGTGGCACTGGCTGGAGCAGCTCAACCATTGGATCAAGGTCCTGGGCCAGCACATTGAGGGCCTGCAGCTGGAGGCCAAAGAGAAGGAGGCGGCACGCCAGCGTTTGGCCACCACGTGGCAGAGCTACTGCGAGGTGGGCGATGACCTCGATCCGGGCTCACCCGTAAAGCGGACGACGATGCGCAACAATTCGATTGACGAGGACGACCTGCTGCCGCTGACGGAGGACGCACTAATCACCAATCTGGGCCTCGACATTGTTGTGGTGGTCACAAAGGTAAGGAAAGCAAGGACCTTATTAGAACCTTATTTGATTTCCCGCCACCCTGCAGACGGACTACATGACAACGCTGGAGAAGGAGTACGAGTATCGCGACGAGCACTTTGACTTCATCCAGCAGTGGATACGAAACTTCTGCCTCAGGCACGGCACCTCGCTCTTCTACACGAGCGTCAAAGAAGACAAAAACTGTGATCTCCTCTACAAATATCTGACGCATCGAATTTATGGCCTGCCCTTTCGCACGCCAGCGCTAGTCGTGGAAAAGGATGCGGTACTCATGTGGGTAGCCTTTCTCTTTCTTACTAATTAATTAATTAAATAATTAATTAATTAAATAATTAATTTATTAATTAATTAATTAATTTATTTATTTATTTATTTATTTATTTATTTATTTATTCATTTATTCATTTATTCATTTATTCATTTATTCATTTATTCATTTATTCATTTATTCATTTATTCATTTATTCATTTATTCATTTATTCATTTATTCATTTATTTATTTATTTATTTATTTATTTATTTATTAATTTATTCCTCTTACAGTCCGGCTGGCTGGGATAGCCTGAAGAAGATTAGTATTCTGTATGAAAATATGCATGGAGTCAAGGCCGAGAATCCCTACACAGACATCATCAAGGCGCCGCCCACACGAAAGGTTTGTCCTCGATTTAAAGAAGATCCTTCCAAGAACTAATATCAATCTCTTTCTCCTATCCAGGCGGTCTCCAATCGCGAGGCGGAAGTGCAGACGGAGGACGAGCAGGCCTTCCTGGCCCGCCAGCAGGAGATCCTCAAGCAGGGCGATCAGGTGCGCGGCGAGTCGCCGCTGCGTTCGCAAAGCGGCGGCGTGGGCAGCAACAAGAGCGGACCCAGGACACCAGGCAGTGCCACGGGACAGAGTTCGCCCAAGAAGGTAAGCGGAAAAAGAGCCTCAAGGAAATGTATAATATCTTTTTATCTTTATTATCTAAAGATAAAGAAATATATAATATTAATATTAACTACTTTCCTCTCTCTCTCCTCCAGATCGATCCCAAACTCACGCCCGCCACGCCCGGTGGCGAGGGCGTGCTGGCCAACTTCTTCAACTCGCTGCTGCACAAAAAATCAGGCGGTCCTGGTGGCGCTGGTGGGCCCGGTGGTCCCGGCAGTCCCGCCGGCCCGGGGCGCACGGCCAATGGCACTGATGCCCTCATGACGCCCGAGAAGCTGGCCGTGCGCACAGATGCGGCCGCCGAGCTGGATCGATTGTCGCGCAGCGTCAAGAAGGAGATTGATCTGTCGCAGAGTGAGTGTTGAGCGCGGGAGAACCACCAACCAGCAGCAAGCAGCATCAGAACCAGAACAACATAAACGAAAACAAAACAAAAAAAAGCATTATTTAAGCAGAGCAGAGAGTGAAGGGCAGCAAGGCAGAGACTCGAAGGAAACCATACTTGGGGAGCGGCTCTCGGATCATCCAATGGTCTGCTGGCTGATCACACAGTTTTTAAGGCGAAAAATTAGTATTCAAAAATTGGAATTCAAATAAAGGAAGCACTCAAGTTGTTTAGGCAAATGTTTAACGAGTTAAATGAAATTATTATAAATGTTAATAAATGTCAGAAAAGGTCAAGAGAGAGAAGCTAACCAAAGCATGTGGATTCAGCCCTAAAAATTTGTCGTGAAAACCTCAAGAAAGACTTGTAAGCAATTTGAGTGTAAAAGCTAAAGAAATATGATCCAATCGCCTTGGGAACCCTTCAAGCTTCCTGGAACCCATGTGATGAGTTTCACGTTTTTTTTCCTTCTTTTTTACGAGCCTCCTGCGGCATACTCAAGAAAATATAATAAAGAACCTTCAAAGGGAAATGAGAAAACTAAAAAAATGAGACACGAGTTGAGTTAATGAGGAATTAATGAATTAATTAATGAAAGCCACGCTCTGCATGTGTTTAAGGGCTAAAGAAATATGTGAATCATAGCAATTATTGTTTGAAGCGCGCTGTAAACTCTGTAATATTATCGACAAAACGAGAGAGATTCTAAGCCAAGTCCAAGATTCCTGTACTCACACACACACACACACGATAGCTTGTATATGTACTTTTTAATTATATTAATTAATCCCAAACACACACACTTACCCCGAAGAAAAAGCGATGCTGCACTGGCCAAAAGTATAGGCGAAAAAGTATATATATTAATATTTATGCGAAATCGAAGCGAGGTCGTGTGTACATTTTTTTTTTTTTTTAGGTAACCTTCGGCCTTCTGTTCATTCATTCCCCCTTGTAATTAATTTTAAACCTTGATTCCTTTGCTTTTACCACTACTACCAACTACCAGCAGGGAGAACGCAGCTACTGTACGTGTTTCCATTTTAAAGCAAGTTTTTATTTAAGCCATTTCCGTGAGCGTTTCAACGAGCGTCGCGTGCAACGCAACGAGTGAAAGGGAGCGAGTGGGCCAAAGCAGCGAGTAGCGAGTGAGCCAAAGTTTGTTTTTTTGATTTTACCCCTGATACATTCGGAACGAGAAGAGAAAGCCTTTCCCCTTTGCCATATTATGTATGCCCGCCCTTCTTAGACCCCCCCTTTTTTTTCGTATCTTCTCTCTCTTTTCCTTTCGCTGCGAACCCAACTCTTTGGCACTCGCTCTTTGCCGTGAAGCAACCACAAGAAGCAAAAAGAAAAAAAAAGAATATATATAAATAATTTAACGAAATGCGAAAAATAAAATAAAATAAAACGGAATGACTTGTGCTACAGAAACTATTTTTATGTATAAATACAAAATAATTATATTAAATATATTGTATAACATTATATATTTAAATATACACACACATATAAAAACGAGAGCAAATTATAAAAAAGCAAGCAAGCTAATTATTTAAAACCATTTTCAACGCGGTATTCCACACGAGTCTTGGCCCTTCTATGTGAACAAAGAACAAAGCTTAACAAACACACACACACACACACACACAAACACAAGAACTTAATGTAAATTACAAAACAAAAAGTATAGACAGCAAATCAGCGTAAAGAATGCAACAAAAAGTAAAATAATTTAAATAAAATTTTCCAAAAACATCAAACAAATTCAATCATCGATTGAAAGTAATTTTATTCTCACGTTTTCATTTCCTAAGGTTGGGGTTTATTATGAATTAAGACGTAAGCATTATCCTAGAAAATATCCATTAAGAATGAGGGCGAGACGGTGAGTCAACGACGAGTCAAGATGAAGCTGCTAAGACGAGGAGCATAAGAAAATCAAGACGAAGGGAACCAGACGGCGGATAAACAAGGATTCAAGCGACGAGAACATGACAACGAGTAACAAAAGATATCAAGGCAACGAGTTTATGATAGCATCGCGGAAGGATCGCGGAATGATTGCGGAATGATCGCGGAATGATTGCGGAAGGATCGCTGAAGAGTCGCCGGAGAATCGCGGAAGAGTCGCCAGCGAATCGCGGAAGAGTCGCCGGAGAATCGCGGAAGAGTCACGGAAGAGTCGCAAGCGAATCGCAGAAGAGTCGCCGGAGAATCGCGGAAGAGTCGAAGGAGAATTGCGGAAGAGTCGCCAGCGAATCGCGGAAGAGTCGCCGGCGAATCGCGGAAGAGTCGCCGGCGAATCGCGGAAAAGTCGCTGGAGAATCGCGGAAGAGTCGCCGGAGAATCGCGGAAGAGTCGCTAGCGAATCGCGGAGGAGTCGCCGGCGAATCGGAAGGATCGCGGGAGAATCGCGGAAGAATCGCGGAAGGATCGCGGAAAATTCTAATAAACTTTAAAAAATCTTTTTAAAAGAATGTATCCATAGAATAAAATATTAATGACATTTTAGTTATCTAGGGACCCAACTCTACAAGAAGTGCGCATAAACGGGCTTGGAGCAGTTTTTATTTTTTTTTTGTAAAGTGGTGTAATTTATGATATTTCATTATTTGTCTGAAGACATTTGCAGATATTTCCTTTAATATGATGATATTTAACCCCAATAGCATAAAAGTAAACAATGCTTTTTTCTTGCTAAGTACTGCATATTTTAGGGTTATCTTAGAGGTTTATTTATTATATTATTCATTTATTAAATTTTTATTTTCCATGATAATTACAAATCGTAAACTGTCAAAATTGACTTGCAAATTCGTGAAATATTTTTCTTTGAAGTTAATTTACACTTAATTGATTTTTAATGTAATTTAATTAATAACTTAGAGACTGTTGTTATTTACAAGATTTACATTTTATCTTAGGTCTTACATGCTTCAGGCTGAATTTAGGTTGGAAAAGCAAGGGCCAACTGTGTGGAAATAATTCAACTCAATTGTTAAAAACTAATCCGAATCCACGCATGTGAGCCCGGGGGGAAAACTTTATTAAACCGTTCCGATAATCGTTCCGAAAGCACAAAAAGTTTGCTTCGATATGCGGGAAGGGACTTTTATTAATGATGATGAGAGGCGGAGGCGGAGGCGCGGCTCCTTTGATGATTATCGCAGCGAATGGGGCCAACTGGTAGCGGCAATGCCCAATTGCAGCCATGTTTGCCTCACATCATTGATATTTTCATTTCGATAGTGATTTTCAGAAACATTTCCGCCCTGCACTGGCCGAAACAGGATTATAAATTAATTGTGAAATATATTTTCTTGTAAAATAAATTCCATAGCGAAGAGTTCTTTGGGGGACTGACACTTCAAGGACTTCAAGGCTACAGGCTTTGAGATATCCGGGACAGGAGGTTATTTTTGGACCTCAGGGCCATCTCACATTTTTTTTTCCAAGTGCATGACGCTTTCCAAGGACTGAGAGGAACAGCTGGCAGCTGGTTTTTCCTGCCCCCGACCCGCACTGCTTTGATGCCTTCAAGGATAACACTTTGCTTGACCTTTCTCCCTGTGTGTGTGTGTGTGTGTGTGTTTGTGTGTGAGAGAGCGCGTGATAAATGATGACGCCAGTCTACCTCAACGTCTCCTGCGCCCTCGTCCTGCCTGCGACCCTTTTCGGTTACTTATTGTTTCAGCCCGCATCCTTTGTGCCCGGCGACAGTTTTGCCAAGTTTGTTTCTGTTACTTTGCCCTGCCAGGTCGCCTCATTCCGCCGGCCGCAGGACTTCCCTCGCACGTGCTCATTTTCCTTATTGCCCGTCCTGACTTAGCGCCTTTCTGCCAGCCTCGATTTGGCTCAAAAAAATATTGACATTGATTTTGATTTCCTTTTTTGCGATTTGATGGCCTGGCTCCTGCACGTACCGCACACTCACCACATCCCAGGGTTCCTGCTGCAGCAGCAACATCATCAGCAACACGAGCAGCAGCAGCAGCTGCCAGATGCCTCCGGCGTTGCAGGCTCGGATCGAGGATACATCCAACATCGCAGCTATATGAGTTTCTTTGGCTTGCAGTTTCCAAGAACTTGTCCAGAAATTAAAGTAGCTTAGTAGCTTTTTCTGGCATTTCATGGCCTGCCTTGAAATGTCCTCAGGAGTTGCTTTCACATTTTTTATTCAAGGATTTTAGCTAAATAAAAATAAAGTAAAATATCATTCCAGTCTCTGTATTCAGTATATTTATTTGAATAATTTCTCTACATTTTTTCGGTAAATTGTAATTTGTTTTGTATTTACTTTGAATGGCCTCCGAACCCTTGGCTTGCCATTAAATACTTTAAATTATTTTTCCTTATTCAAATATTTTTGTACTTTACTAAAATACCAAAACATTGTATTCTTTATTGATAATGAGAATTCAATTATTTATGAATATTTAAGGCATTATTTCTTAATAGAAAATGAAAATAAGCAAACAAATATATCTTTTAACACACTACTCTTTAAGTAGATTTGTATTTATTTTAAAAGGGTTTGATCCCTTATTATCTGGTCGTTAAATATTGTAAATAGTTTTTCATAAAGAAACATTTATCTTTTTTTCCTTTATTAATTTAATTTGATTTTGGTGACAATTAAAACATTGTTAGTTATTTAATACAGTACCTAAATTCTCTTTATTTATTTCAAAACTGTGTATATATATTTTTTTTGTGCATTTTAAATTGAGATCTAGTTGTTTGTAAAGGCATTTGAAAATGTTTTATCCACAATCAATGAGTTGTGTGCTCGATAAAAATATAAATAAAATAGTTTATTTATTGATATAATTAATGTAAATAAAAATTAATTTTGTATGGTTATTTAAACCATTAGTTAAAAAAAATGCTTTAGTTCAAAGATCCTAGAAAGGTAGATCCTAGAATTCTTTATATTTATATAAATTATTTATCTAAATGTTTTCGTACATTTTTATTTGATTTCTAGTTATTTTGAAAGGCCTTTGAACCCCTGACTGGCCATTAAATAAATTAAATTGCTTTTTTTGCCACAATCAAACACTTTTGTGCTCGATAAAAATAGCAAAGCAATTAATTATTAATTGATTTACATTTTAATGCATTCTAAACGCATTCGGTTGGCGTTCATTGTCCCTTTCATATTGGATTTGACTTGCCACGCTATATGTAAGCGAAATTGGCATTTATTTAATTCCCTTGCACATTTTTTCAATGCATTTTTTGTTCGCCGTCTTTATGGAGATGGACGCCAACGAATAAATTGCGAAATAATTTATGCACACATGGACAGTGGACAGTGGACAGTGAACGGCGGAGAGCGAATAAAAAGGCAAATCAAATTTTACCCAATGTAATTAAGTTCAGTTTTTATCTTTTATCGAGTTTTTTGTGATTCGTTCGACACAAATCTAATATTAATTAAGCAGGCAGCCCGACGTCTCCGGGCTCTCGACGGGCTAGAAATTAATCGAACTAATTGAATTTGCATTAAATTCCATTGCTATCGGATGGAAAAACGCCAATGAATGAATAAATAAACGAATGAAAATGTCTTTTCAAGCGGGAAAAAGCTGCCTGCAGGCATGAATTTATTATTATCACTGGGCTGGCCCATAATGACGCCATATATATTTGGGCTTGCCCTCTCCTCTCCGATTATTCAGTTAATTCGGCAACAAATTAATCAACAATTGGTGGCTTGTAAACACTCGAGAGAGCCCAAGCAAAGCGAGAATCTGACAACTAATTACAATAATATCCAAGATTTTTCCCGACACACGACACAACGAGTTTTTCTAGTCGAGTTCCTATAATGACAGCTTAATGGGAATCGGAGTCAGAACTGGATGGGATGTTCGTAATATATATAAAACTTTTGACAGCTTACGGCCTTGCTGGGCCGTCAAAACAACTTTGTTTTAGGGGGGGCGATGATGACGATGATGGGGCGGAACAGATAGACAAGGAACCGAAAGCGAATGGATGTATAAATATATAAATATAAATATGCGAATTGATCAATTTCCAGTTTCGTGTCGGAAGAAGAACAAGTGGTGGACTAAGCGGGGTTCATAAAAGAAAATGTAACAACAGCTTTAAGTAAGCAAGCATTTGGTACTATAAATACTTGTTTAATTTTATTAATTAACTGCTTACCCAAATAAATATTTTCTAAAAATATTTAAATTAAAACACTCCTTGTTTTTAGGAAATAAATGCATTTTAGACAGGCTTCCTCACACCAAAAGAGGCCAAAAGCAAATAGTTTGGTTTTATTTGCTCGAAGCGGTCATCGTTTTCTGATTGAAGTCAATTGGAATTGCAGCGGCAGTTCATTGAGAAAAGTGTTTACTTAGCTTTAATAGACTTTGCCAAGGATAAAGATGCCGAGAGGAAGCTGCTGCTGCTGCTGCTGAGTCCTTGGAGCGACAACTGGTCCTGTTTTATGCTTTTCTGCTGCAGCTCCATCGCATTTGTCTGACAAATTGAGTTTCCGGACGGACACGGGACTCGGAAAAAGCTCAAATAAAATCAAATGTGCGGCCGGCAGTAAGAAATACAGAGAGAAATAAGATGAAGAACTAGGGAATAGTTAAATATATAAATATAGCAAATATAAAATTAATTTTTTTAAGAATTACCAAAGATTTATATCCTAGAAGCTTCATTGTTTTATGGACTTATACATCTTGCATACACTTAAACTTAATACAGAAACAAATACATATTTTATTTATTAAACAAATGTATATAATTATATTTTATTTATATTTTTTTTCTTTCTCAAAAGCCGACTTGTGATGAATGGAAACATTTCTCTCCGTGCGCAGGAAGCTGCTCGAAGGAGAACGCTCTAATGATTCGGTTTCCTCATACAAAGCTATTGCCTGGAGTTGCCCAATTGCACATGACACTCTTTGAGACCACCGAGAGAATTTCATTTCAGCATCGGAGAGACGACCTCCCCCTCCCCATGGCCAGCATTTTCTTTATTTGTCCATTTATTGCTCGCCTTTTCTGTGTAAAATTTCAATTGTGCGACTCATTGTTCCGAGAGGGCCATTTGCCGGGCCAGGGCGGCCAACAAAAATTGTCAATTAAAGCCATTACGGCCAATGGCAATTAGTTGGCTGCCCCATTATGCGGAAAGTCATTTTGCCCTGCTGCTCGTATTTGTATTTATATTTTTCCAGCATTATTTTCTTTTTACTTCCAACCAAAAGCGATCTTTGTGCAGGAATTTCAATTTGAAAACACACATTTTCTGGTTGCCAGTCGGTTGCCCAGGGCAAGATGGGCAAATAAGTAATGCTAAAAGGGTCACCAATGTGTGTAATAAGGAAAGTATTCAGCTTTTAATTGGCATTATGGTTGGCATTATGATAGTTCAGATTATGGACTCTAAATGAATTTTATCTGGATGGGAAAGGCATCTAGGATATATAATAGAAGTATTTATGGTGCTTTTAAGGTTGAATAAAATGGAATTTTTATTTGAAGACATGGTAAAGTGTATATAAACAGTATTTCTATTTATTTTGTGATAAAATAATGAAATTTGTAATATTTATTTTCAAAAGAAAATATGTTTATTAATATTGAATATAAAGATTGAAAAAAAAAGTATTTATTATTAAATTTCTTCTTCTGCATTAATGTTGAGAGATGACAAAATTCGGGTTTTTACATTTTCTAATTCTAATTTAATTATAAAATTTTACCTAAAAGGTGGGTATAAAGAAAATAAATTCAAAAATTGCAAAATTGTGCAAAAATAACTCAAAGTAACACAGAACATAGAAAAGTATATAGGAAAAACTCATAAAAAAAATATTAAAAACAAGCTACTGCTAAAAAAAAATGGTTTAAAAATATATAAAAAGCCAGAGCCTCAAGGACCTTTTTACATGGTTTCTCCAATGGGCTTTATGGTCAACTCGTGCACCTGGACATGAGGCGGCGTGGCGATGGCATAGAGCACGCCCTGCGAAATATCCTCGGAGTGGAGCATGCGGTCCTTGATCACCGCCCGGATGCTGTCCGGCAGGATCTCGGTGTCCACCACACCTGGACTGACGCTCTGGAGGGGGATAAAAAAGAAAAGATAAAATAAATAGTAAGAAATAAATCACAAAAAATCAAAATTTAATAAATCAAGTAGGCTGAGCCTTCAAAAAAATACATTAAAAAATAAATAAAAAAAGAAAGAAATAAGAGCGAAACCCACCGTTATCTTGATTCGAGTCCCCAGCCCGAGGAACTCCTGGCGATAGCCCTCGGCCAGGGCCGTGACCGCGTGCTTGCTGGGCGGATACACGTTGACATCCGGGGCCACGCCCTCCATGGCCGTCATGGTCTTGTGCCCCAGGATGCTGTTGATGAGCACCACATGGCCATCGAACTTGCGCTCCCGCATCGAGCGGACGGCGCGCTGGGTGCAGAGCACAATGCCCATGATGTTGGTCTGCAGGACCAGCTGCATCTGGGCCGGATTCATGTCCACCAGGTGGCCCGACTGCAAGGTGCCAGCATTGTTCACCAGAATGTCGACGGCACCGAGCTTCTGGATGATCCAGTCGAAGGCCTCGTTCACCGAGCTCTCGCTGCCCACGTCGCAGTGCAGGGCGAAGAGCTTGCCCCGCTTGTCCGCCGGCAACTCCTTCTGCAGCTCCTTCACCCGGTCCACCCGGCGGGCCAGGCCCACCACCGTCATGCCCGCGTTGACCAGATCCTTGGCAATGGCCGATCCAATGCCGGAGCTCGCTCCGGTCACGACTGCCACGCGATTTTGCCAGCGTTCCATGTTGACGGCTTGGATTTTTAACGATTTTTGATCGAATCTAGGGAAGAGCCCCGGGTTTATATAGATAAAGGTGGGATGGAATGGGATGGGATGGTTGCGTGCCTCTCTCTGAACGAGTTCTGGCCAATTACACTGAGGAAAATTCTTCTTCTAGAATAATATTCAAAGAAATTAATTAATAAAAAAACGCTGTTAAGTATCGGTTATTGCTGCAAAGCAACAAATTGTGCTGTAAAACGCAAAAACACGGTTGCTCTTGTTATCGGAACTATCGGAAATCAGAAAAAGATTTGACAGGGAGTTTGAGTCCCTGTCAAAGGTAACTCTCACTTTACACGATAGAAAATTAAATTTTCTTAGCCGGTACTTTATCTGATCGCAAAATTTAAACATAAACCTGCCCTTACTATATTAAACTTCATATCTATTCCAATATTTAAATAACTTTATAATATATTTTATTAATTTCCATATACTCTTTTATTTTTTAAACATTGTATACTTAATAAAAAACCCCTTTTTCCTCGGTGTACTGAGCTTCGGACGTGTTAGCGTGTCTAGTTTGCTGAGAAACTGCAAAATCATTTCGCGACAATCAGTCACGCCTCCCGATCCGACCCAAAGGAGGCGTGTCAACATCGCATTTGCATAGATGGGAGCGACAGTGACAGTTTCTATTGTCTGTGGCCATACTCCGGCCGAGATAGATGGCTCTGCGCGGAGATCTGGTCTCGGGAGCTCTAATGATGGTGCTCGGAACGCACGCTTACTTGAACTCTGTCTCGGATAATTCCCCATAAGGGGGCAGATATGACCCAATTCAAGTGATACTCCAAGCTGGAATTATGGAAATTAACTTGGGTTTGGTGTATTATTTGCTTAGATAAAGCACTTGGCTAATAGGCCCATAATTCTATGGCATTTGCCAAAACCTAGCCCCTAACTTAGCGAAGTGACAGGTAATAATTCAAGCCATGAGCTTCAAATATATATTATTATATTAAACTGTGCATTTAAAAATTTACTGTAATTTTAGCTTACATTTATAATAAATGAGATACTTTAAAATGTCTCCCGATATACCTCCAGGTACCCAGTGCGTTAATTGTGCATGATTCCGACTTATTAACCTCTGGCTCTATTTCTAAAATTAATTATTGCATGTTCTCATTCATCATTATTATTCAATTTAAGTTTTTACTTCGGCTTGGGGAACACGCGAGGTAAATTGGCAATTAAAACATAAGAAGCTTCTCATTCTCAATGACATAATATCTTGTCAAGTCAACTTGGAAACAAATAAAAAACTAATACTACTACTATGTATTAAAAAAAAAAGTATAAAAATAAAGCTCGAGCTACGCTCTTGAGCAAATAAAAATGCAGAATTATTGTCTAGCCCAGTATAACATAATTAAACATTTTAAATCAAGTAAATTAATTCATGGTATTTAAATTTTTAAATGTAAGAATTTGAAGATCGTTAAATATCCACTTAGTAGGTGATTTTTCCAGCTAGAAAAAATATAAACATTAAATGCATGTGATTGTTATGTATGTGCTGTAATAATAACAGCACCTTCACACCTTGGATTGTTAACTAATTTGCATAAAAAATGTACGCAGCTCATGTTTGCTTAACGCATTTAATTAAAACGCGATTATTCACAGCGGATTGTATAGATTAAGTCATTAGTACACACACCTTATATTTCTCTGTATCGGTTTTGAATATATATAAATTAGGTTGGAAAGAAAGTCGTGCCTGGATTTCTAATTTCTTTATTAGATAATAATGCTAAGGCCATATTTTGAAATATATTACAATTTAGAAGCTATTCTTTTATTTTTATTTAACACATTTAACAAAAATGATAAAGAAAGAAGATCAGCAATTCACATTTTTATATATAAGCATAAGTATTGAGGTCGAGACTTTTGGACTAATTCAACTGTAGAGGAAGTTTTGAATTATTACCGAGTTTTCGGTGTTTCTTTTAGATTTTAATGTCAATCCGTTTTGGCTGCCGTTGATCTGCCATTGGGACATTTGTGGAATTTGGAAGTTTCATGTGGAATTTTGAAGTAGGTAAGTGCTTAATACCTACGGAAATGTATCTCCCATTAGTAATTCATATATGTACATGAATGTGTCACTGCTCACCTGAATCTCTCGCTTACCACATGCTGAATTGGGAATGCATCCCTAAGGTCGTGCCCGTTACACATAATTCGACAAATTTATCAAAGGGGGCCCCTTTTAAAACCTTTTAAAACCCCTTTTAAAACCTTTATAATACACAAGTTGTTTTAATTGCATTTAACGTGGAAGACGAAATAGGCGTTATTATATATTTGGCATTAAAACATATATAATATCCAGATAGCCACTATTACCGAGTCCGAGTGTCTTGAGATTAACATGTGTGTGTATTGTCAAAAGAAAATATTTTGCTGGTTGCTGATGTAGACTCCTTTCCAGGGATCCAGTGTAGTGGAGACTGTTCAATCTGCTGCTGCGTCCATGTGCTTGTGCTTGTGGTTCCATGTGAATATCCCTTCCAGAAGCCGTATAACGGCTTGGAGGGTGAAGTGAAGTGTGCTTATTTGCCCATTGTCCATTTGTCCATTGTCCATGTGTCCATAAGGCGCTCCGTGTGGAAGTAAAGGTTATAAAGGTTAGGTTATACTTGATCTGCTGCTGCTGATGCTGACTAGTTCTTGTAGTTTTTGGTTCTCTTATCGCTTCTGTTCTCCTTGTTATCGTTTTTGTTATCGTTAGTGTTCTTGGAAAACGAAACAGCCGGTGCTAATTGTCAAAAGAAAATATCGAAGGCTGCTGATGATCATGATCCCTTAGAGATCTAGTGTAGAGAAGGCTGCTTCCGCTGCTGTTGCTGTTGCTGCGTCCATGTGCTTGGATTTCGTGTGAATATCCCTTCCAGAAGCCGAATGACGGCTTGGAGGGTGAAGTGTGACCATGTGTCCATGATGCTTACTTGTTTTGGTTATCGTTCTTGTTATCGTTCTTGTTATCGTTCGTGCCCTTGTTCTTATTAATTGGTTATCGTTTGTGTTCTTGATAATTATATGTGAAGTGGAAAACGAAACAGCCGAAATATCGCTGCCAGCTGATGATGTACCCATTTTGATGTCGATTTGTCCAAATTCCATGAAGCACTCCGCGTGATTATAAAAGGTTATAAAGAGGTTCTTGATCTGCAGTTGCTGATGCCTGCAGTTATTGTTGTGGTTCTTGTTATGTGGAAAACGAAACAGCCGATGCCATATATAGAAGAGCATTGCATTTAACATCGGAATGGGCTCGGTAATAGTGGCTGGAGTGTGGCGGGAGTGGAGAGAACTGGAGTCGCTATGCGGTGATGTCCTGATCCTGATCTTGGTCTTGTCTGTAGCTCTTCTCTCTGGTTCTTCAAATCCTACCAGAAGCCACCCTTGGCCTGGCCGCCGCCGTAGTTCATGCTCATGTCCATGCCGTTGTAGGCGCAGAAGGCCTCGCCGTTGTCGATGCAGGGCTCGAACTGGCCCTGTCCCTGGCCAAAGAAGTTGGTCGGCACATTGCAGGTCAGCGGGGAGCTCACGTTGCCGTAGTCGCCCATGCCCATCTGGGCGCCGGGATTCATCGCCATGCTGCTGCCCTGGGCCTGGCCGAGGCCCTGGCCGAGGCCAAGACCCGATCCACTGGGAGAGGCATATGGACCGGGAGCCGAGGCCACTGAAGGGGCCTGAGCCGTCGTCGAGGCCGTCTGGCCGGGCCATCCGCTGGCGGCGAATCCTCCGGCTGATGGGGCTGCTCCTCCTCCGGTCTGCGACTGCATGAGATCGCCCATTTGGGGATACACCGGGGCGTTCATGGGCGGGGCGTTCATGGGCTGTCCGTTCCAGTAGGAGAATCCAGCGTTCGACATCTTGGTTCGTTCACAAATTGAGAAAATTCAATGAAAACCGTACAATTTTGGGATACAAAACGGGGGAAAAATAGCAAGAAATTTTTCGTTGTGATTTTTTTTTTCAGCCAAGAAATTTTTCTACCAAAATAACTCTACTGTACAAATTTTGTTGTGAACTGGTTGAACTCTCGAGATAGACTGAATAGCTTAGGGCCTGGGCTGGGGTCGTCGGCGTTTGGATTTGACATTTCGATCACCAGGATTACTTGATTGGAATTTTCTTCAAAATCGAATTTTACTTGAATTTTAATCTAGTAATCCAAGAAACCGAAACTATTAGGGATTCCTCAAGTTTTACCAAACAAAAACACCTCTTAAGGAGGTAAGGTAAAGGCGATGATCGCATATTCAACTTCAAAGTTTTTTTTATACCAAAATTAGTTTAGTTAGAAAATAAAATAAATAACATATCCATTAATTAGTTTCAGAATTGGCTCGCTGCTTTACATTTTCAGCTTAATTTTAATGTAAATATTTTTTCAGCCAAGTGCCGATTTTTAAACTAAACTGGGAATAATATTTTTAAGCTGTTTTCCTGCTAAACTAGCGGAAAAACCAAAAAGGTAAACCAATAGTTTTTCAGCTCAAATTGTTTAATAAAATAAAAGTGGTTTCACACACAGACAGACAGAAAGACAAACAACAGGATGACCGTTTTCATTTATTTAATGAAATTATATTTAGTTATTATTATTTAATATTTTTTGAACGGACAGCAATTTAAATTTGGGGATTTTTTCTCCTCCAGCCCCAACAGCTCCAGTTTTCCATATTTTCATTTTCGCACTTTCACCTCCATTTCTCCTAAACTATCCGTTGTTTTCTTAGTATGCAGTTTCAAAGAGCTTTACAATACCTTTCGATCAAGATCTAAATGGTTTTGATCGGACTATCGTAGCAGATTTATAGTTGGTATAATTGGATTATAAACAAGAGTGATAATAGGCAATAAAGATGCAACCTTTAATCATTTCATCCATTTTCCGGACAGATCTCCCTATATTTTTTTCTATTATTTTTCTATTATTAACTAACTAACTTAGGCTACGGCAACATGGCGCATGCGGCTCAATTATAAAGTGCCTGGGCTTAATATTATGTATAGTATATTATATAAATTTTTTGTTATTTTTTGAATATTTTGCCCCTTTTTCAAATTTTTTCTTCCCCATTCGATCTATTTGTGTCCCCAGTTAAAGCACAGTATTTAAAATGTTCATTAATTAGAGTCTTCATTCTGGAGTCATCGTCCAAAAACACCTGTAGTAATTTATATGAAAACCAATAAATTAATTGTTTAACCTGCACTTGTACATCGATTTGTTTAATTCAGAAATTATATATTTAAGGTATTTACTCTTTACTTTATTAATTATTCATGGAATAATAATAGTATTTTAAGTTGTAGTATACTGTAGTTGCTACAAATAATTGCAAAACACCAACGAAAAGCAATATATTATTTTAGTCCATCTCGACAACACGGCCATCAAAGCTCAGCCCAATTAAACCCCTCAATTGGATTGGATCCGTTTGGAAATATGTGACCAGAAATGCAGACCACGATGATTGAAATTAACAATTTAAATAAACTCCTTTATTTAGCTTTTACAGCATGATGTCAGTCTTACAGCTTGAGGGGTTACAACATTTTCAATAAATAAGAATCGTGTATATGATCGTCCTGTCCCCCAAGCGAACTTGCTAGTTGGAATTCTTGAGTTAGGAATCAAGGCCAGCGGACATCTGGTCGCCCTCCAACAGAGACTCCTCAAGGGGCGACACATTCAGCTCGGAGGACTCCACCTCCTCCTCGGCAGGAGCAGCAATGCCTTGAGCTGGTTCCACGCCTGTTTCCTGTGTGTTGGCCAGATCCTGCTTGAAAAAGCCATCTAGGGCCGCCGAAAACTTGCCCAGAGGCGAACCCTTGGGCTCGGTGGACTTGTGTTGCGACTTAACCCAGAACTCGGTAAAGGCGTACTTTTGCTTGGCCTGCGTCAGGGGATCAGTGGTCAGGTAATCTTTAACGCGCAGCTGCGGCGAATCCAGGTGGAAACAGCTGCTGGATGGGAGTTCCTCCACTGGCAAGGGCTGCTCGGTGTAAATTAGTGGCAAGTCCACGACATCGCCAGCGTACGAATCGCTGGAACTCTTGTTCTTTTGGCCAGTAACTTTTGGCTTCGGAAGGCCGAACACCACCTTGGGGCTCGCGTCCTGGGAGGCCCCAGGCTGTGGCCTCTCCGAAGTCCCCGAAGTCTCATGTTCCGAATCAAGGCCTCGGGTGCTGGCGCCATTGCTGGAAGGCGACCCCTTCCCGCAGGGAAAGGGTCCCCTTATTGGTATGGGGAATGAGTAAAAGGAGTCGCTATCCCCATTGTCCGAAACTCGTCCAGCCGGAGATCGTTCCATTTTAATTTTTGTATACGTAGAATGAGTTTTTTTTCGCTGACAATTAAAGTTATTTTGCCTGAAGGTGGAAAAGTCAAAGTGACAAGTGGACAGGGATGCCAGCTCGATTGAAATATCAGAGGATATCGGAAGTTTAAAAGTGTTGCCATAGGGCACGAGAAACTCTTAGTATTTTGTAATACAAGAATTCAAAATTAAAAACAAACAGGTTGTTTCCAATATTGGCAAGCAAGTATTTTTATTACTATTCCTTCAATTTGTGGCCTTTAAAGCTCTGGATCTTCTTTATCCTTGTGAAGAACATCCGCTTCATTTTGAGTCTCAGACAACAGATAGTTTGGATCAATAGAGAATGAAAGTTTCATGAAAGCCTCATGCCAATTCTGGGCTACGTAAGGTTTATGAAGCCTTGAAGATGAAGATGAAGAAATAATGAAAAATACATATTGTTTGATTAATTAAAACACACCGCACTTTTCTGATTATGATATCAGGTGTTAGAGATAAATATTATTCAACTTTAATGTTTTCAACACCGATGTGACAGGCTGCATAAGTCACTGAAATACGTCAATCACATTAATTGCCTTTCTTACATTTTGGTCAGCAACTAACCTGGTCACACTCTTAATGGACTATATATAGAATGGAGTCCCCCGCTAGCAATTCAGTTCAATTCAATCTCCGATCGGGTGAAAGTCTCCCAGCTCCAGTAAAATCAGTGTAAAAAAATAATTTGAAAAAGTCGGTAAAAAAGAAAAAATAAAAAATAATCAAGAAAAAAAGGTGAGTAAACTAACAAAACTTTCAAACTAATTTCGAGCCATTTCCTTTGACTAAAATCCTCGCAAATAATTCAGTTCAGTTCAGCGTCCGATCGGGTAAGGAGCTCTCCGTGTGAAATAAAGTGAAGTGAAAGTAGTGAAAAATAAAGTCAGTAAGCTAATAAAAATATTTTGTGGACGAGCATCGGTTGTGCAACGAGGTTATCGATGAAGATGTCTTCAAGGATGATGGGTACTTCCAAATTCAGCTGTTCAGTCCCATCGATAACGTCATGATTTCGGTGCCGACAATCTACTCAGCCGGCCCCTCGCCTTCAGAGACTTGGTCACGAAGGACTGAAGGACTGTCCCCTCCATCCCTGCCATAGTGCCCTAATGAATTAAGAGCGACACAGCCATTCGCGGCAAGGACTTCGAGGAATCAAAGTGAGTTCCAGTTTATATTCCTCCATATTGCGCATACAATAATAGTTTACGGGACGCTAATTGCCCAAATTTAAGTACTTCACTTTTGAATGACAGCTTTCTCAGCGCTTGACTTTTTGGAGCTTCCTTAGAATATAAAAATGTTTTCCGTCTTTCTTCACCTCAGAAAGAATATATATTCTTGATCTTGAATTAAGAATCTTAAGAATCTTCTTACATTGATTTGTTTAGATTTGCTTTTCTTTTCTCGGAGGTTTACAGGACTGAGCCAGGACTGGCCTCAGGCTGTTTAGATAAATCTTTCCTTTAGGTCGTCGGAATCGATTCGTGTCCGCATTTCTTAGTGTTCGATTAGGATGTGGAAGAATCATCATTATCCTCTGGACTGTAGCTGGCTACTATTACTTTATGGTTAGTGCAGCTCCTTTAAGGAAATGGGGGATGGGCCAAATCGCTGGGGTGTCATTCCGAGATTCTCGGAGTGGACGGAAAGTGTCTGACTGCCATTCACCTGGGAGTGGCCAGAGCGATTCCCCAGTCGGTTCAGGCCAAGCAGCTCACGACCTCCAGTTCCGCCCCCGAAAGCTGGAAGCGGACTAGGTATCCCCCGGGGAGTCGACCGGAGATCCCTTCGGTCGATGAGCAAATGTGAGAAGGCGATCTTTTTTTTTTAATTTTTGTTTTCAATTTAATTTTTAATTTAATTTAATTTTTTTTGTTTCTTGTCTTTATTTTTCCGTGGGTTTTTCCTCGTCGTCGCTAACCAAATTTGATTTGACGTTACCAAAAGATTTTTTTTTTAATTTTTGTTTTCAATTTAATTTTTAATTTAATTTAATTTTTTTTGTTTCTTGTCTTTCTTTTTCCGTGTGTTTTTCCTCGTCGTCGCTAACCAAATTTGATTTCACATTACCAAAAGATTTCTTGCGGAATTCCGGTAGTTCCTGCTTGCGGCCAGGTCCCTTCTTGGGTTTTTCATTATATTCTGCCTTGTGACCCATAGTTTTTACTTAATTTAACTGGTTTTTGTAGCAGATATTAAAACGTGAGAAATTACTCCCCTCGTGCGGTACTCAATAGACAATCTGCTAGTCTCTTTTGTTTCTCTGGAATTCTTATTAATTTCGATTTTTAAGTTTGTTATTTTTAGTTTATTTTTGTAGAAATTCACTGAAGGATATCACTGAAGAAGGTACCTTGAAGGGCGTGTTTCCTATATAAGAGAGGTTTCACAGGGTTTCCTGGTTCTGGTAGCGCGAGGAGTTGTTCTGGCGGGTAGCTTGAGCCTGGCTCCGCTGTAGTTAAAGGGTGTTAGCTCTAAGTGGACTAGGCCTCCGGGGGAAACCACTATAAAAAAAACGCGCCTGGAACCTTACCTCAAAGGTGGTGTGGAAAAAGGTTCAAATATTGATTCATTATATAATCATTTATTATTGATTCAATGCACTGGGACTGAGAAAGGTGAGTTGCTTCAACCACGTGTCTTTGAACATTAGCTTTTAAATCAGTTTAAATGTTTTAATATAATTTGTTCTAGGTTATATCGATTGATCATCCAGAAGTGAAGATTTGGTGTAGACTTAGGCGCAATAGACTTCATCTGAGGCTACTGGCTGCATCGGGTAAGTTTTTGTAACGCTTTCTATTTATTTGAAAATGTAATTTAGGGTTTCAGTTAATATATTTTATTTTTATTTATATCTGTCTGCCCGACAGTTCGAGGTTCGCATGGAGCAGCGCGGCGTCATGTTCCCTGAGGCCAAAGTCTCCGCAAGCAACTTATTCGATGGAGTGGAGTGGACGAGCTGCGATTGCGACACGAGGTGGTCGACGACGATGTCTCCCAGAAGGACGAGTACTTCCACATTCCCTGCCATAGGGCTCCAATGAAGTGAGAGCGACACAGCCATTCGCGGCAAGGACTTCGAGGAATCAAAGTGAGTTCCCTTTTGGTATGGAATGGTATATTACGCACTACGCACACCTTAATATTTTATGGGACGCTAGTTTCCCCAATTAATTTTTGCATTATGGAATGAAGGCTTTAAAAACAATAAATATAATTACGCCTTTCTTTACCCCATAAAGCTAATATAATATATACTTCTTGATCATCATCTTGTTCGCCGCGCCATTTATATTCTGTGATTTGATTAGGATTGTTCTTTTTCCTCGGAGGTTTACAGGACTGAGGCTGGACTAAGGCCTAAGGTTGCTCAGATACATCCTTCCTTCAGGTCGTCTGATTTGTTTCCTGTCCGCATTCCTTAAGGTTCGATTATTATTATAAGCTTGCGATCTTCCGAAGGTCTGCAATTCCTAAACTAAAATTAAGGAAATGGGGGATGGGCCTAATCGCTGGGGTGTCATTGACGGAAAGTATCTGACTGCCATTCACCTGGGAGTGGCCAGAGCAATTCCCCAGTCGGTTCAGGCCAAGCAGCTCACGACCTCCAGTTCCGCCCTCGAAAGCGGGAAGCGGACTAGGTATCCCCCGGGGAGTCGACCGGAGATCCCTTCGGTCGATGAGCAAATGTGAGAAGGCGATCTTTTTTTTAAATTAATTGTTGTTTTCAATTTAATTTTTAATTTAATTTAATTTTTATTTTTTTTTCTTGTTTTTCTTCTTCCGTGGGTTTCTTGCGGAATTCCTGTAGTTCCTGCTTGCGAGCCTTGCGGCCAGGTCCCTTCTTGGGTTTTTCATTATATTCTGCCTTGAGACCCATAGTTTTCACTTAATTTAACTGGTTTTTGTAGCAGATATAAAAACGTGAGAAATTACTCCACGTGCGCCACTCAAAAGACAGTCGACGTTTTCTAACACTGCTAGTCTCTTTTGTTTCTCTGGAATTCTTATTAATTTCGATTTTAAAGTATGCTTTTTTTAGTTTATTTTTTGCTGAAATTCACTGAAGAATATCACTGCAGAAGGTTCCTTAAAGGGCGTGTTTCCTATATAAGAAAGGTTTCACAGGGTTTCCTGTGGATTTCAGCTGTGGAATTTTATGGGCTTGATTTTAATTGTTTTTTATTTTTCTTTTTTATTAGCAGCATAAATTCTTGTTGCGAGAAATATTAACCTGTTAGCAGGAGACTGTAAATGACCGAAACATGTGAATCGTTGCCATTCCAATTTCTTTGTTTTTTCGAATTTTATTTCTGATTTAATTTTTTTTATTTTTTTTTTAATATGTTTAGAATGGACGATATACTCCTCTGGTATATCTTCAAACTGAAACTGAAACTGTTTGTACTATTATATATTTATTTTGGCACAAGAGAATAAAGTAAGTGACTCGCGCTATCCTGCTCAGCTGTAGTGGACGGGTGTTAGCTCTACGTGGACTAGGCCTCCTGGGGAAACCTCAAAGGTGGTGTGGAAAAAGGTTCAAATATTATTATTGAATCAATGCACTGGCGAGGAGCTATTCTTCAACTGCGGATTTCCACATCAGAATGTCTACATGCAGCAGCAGCGAGGATCTGAGTTCATTCAGATTCCATTTTCTTGATATTCTCGAGCATTTCCAGCCAACACGGTAAGTGGAGACGATGTATATTCTTATATCCGGTACTCGTGGGGTAATCTGGTATAATACCATATCATCTGAAAATGTATTTTCCTTCCAATTTATGCTCCACAGAGAGCGGCCACACTATTCAGAACTTGCAGCTTGCGAACTTCGCAATTCGAAGGCCCTTTCTGGGAAGTTACCGTCCACACAGTTCTCTTCCGAGGAGTCGCTACATAAACGACCGAGGAGTCACTACGTAATCGACCGTTTAGTGATATATTCTAAGAATTATCAAGGAAGAAATCAACAGAAGCAAGCCTCGAAAATCATAAAGCTAAGGTAATTTTTCGTATTTTCTCAGAACTAATTCCTTGAACGTATATATGTATCTTAATGGATATATGCTGGGGCTTAATTGTTCTTCCCTTCATTCTTCTTTCAACACGAATTCACTGCGCTTGCCCGCATGGCTTGCATTTCTGCTTTTCGTTTCCTCTGCACTTGTCGTATTCTTGTGCCTCTAGTCATCTCCCTCTTACATGCCTCTGAGCGCCCTTGGCAGCAGTCCGTCTCTTTTCTTTTCTCCATCCATGCTTCACACTCAACTTTCAACACACATATGTACATACATTGGGACAACAGCAAACTTGCAACGTTCGATTACAGTAGGCCCCCGTTTTACTCACTGCGACAAATACGATTACATCTACAGAACATATTAAAGAATTTTAAAGGAATTTCTTATTCTACCATCACATAATTTTAATAAGAAATAGTCACCTCTTAAAGCAGCAAACAATATATTTTGTATCAGTCGAAAACGGAAGGCGGAACTGTGCAGTAAAGTTCTCTCTACAAATTCCAACAAGAATCCAAAGTACTTAATATAAATTGAACGATAACGATACTTCAATAATAAATTGAACGAAAGACACATTTTGAATCAAGTTGGCAGAGCTTAATGTCAGTATTTTGCACATCTTGTATTTGTATT